>QAXH01005106.1:0-47771 GCA_004335635.1 Chloromonas sp. AAM2
GCATGCATGGCTGTCGCACGCTTCAGTCCATGCAGCAATTGGTTGGCACAAAGAGACCGATAGGGCCGAGTTCATGGCATAAGTACACCTTCAGCTCAACTGACATGGATGCATGATCGCGGCTTCAACATGCATTGAATGGGTCGAAGAAATCCATGGCAGTCCGCATACCCTCAACGGCAATTGCATGCATGCACAACCTGCACACATACGCATTGAGACACTGCATGCATGCATGGATTTACAAACGCCTGCATGAGCATGTTCTGAACATCACAGGCACCCATGCATGCATGCTTTCCATGCAGGCCTAAGCAATGGAACATGGCAACCCCAGCAACTTTTGCTTACGCTGGCTACGCTGGCCACCAAACACCGGGCGGCAGGCGTGCTGATGAGACCACGTATCCACCCAGCCGTGACCAGCAGCGCAGTTTTCCTGCATTTCGCCAACCAGCCCAAGACAAACCCAGGGCACAGGCCACCCAGAACATGGTGGGTGGCAAAGGAGGGCCTGTGTCTACATATTCTCATGAAGCCACGTTCAGCCTTAAGTGACAAGTGACACCACACTAGGCCATTCCAAACCAAAGCACACACCAGGAGTTCACAATACCCAAACGTGACCGGAGGTGTACAGTACAGCATTGTGTTTGTCCTTCTTCCTTGCCATACACGGAGGTGTTATCATACACTTCATAGCTTGACAAATTCTTCTGGTAATGAACTTCCTAGTAATCCTAGCTGAGCGTGTGCTCAGCGGCATTTTCAAACATGCCCACATGTCATCCTGCCTGCCTGCCTGCCTGCCTGCCTGACAGGACTGGGCCACTGTTGCAGAGCCCATATCTGGCTGCGCATGTTGCGTCCTCCAGCCACAACCAGCAGCGCAGTGGACCGGCAGGCCGCCCAACCGTCCAAGACAGGCCCATGGCACAGGCCACTGCACTCGCTGCTAGCCCTGCAACAGCTTTGACATCATCTGTCCCATCTCTGGCTGTGCATGTTGCACCCTCCAGCCACAACCAACAGCGCAGTGGCCCGGCAGGCCGCCCAACCGCCCAAGACAGGCACATGGCACCAACTACCGCACTCGCTGCTAGCCCTGCGACAGCTCTGACGCCATCTGTCCCATCTCTGGCTGTGCATGTTGCACCTGTGCCAACCCTTTTGACAGCTTCAACACCACCTGTCACATCGAACCTGAGGCCATCAGCTGCTGACTTCCAGCCTCAGGCTACCAAGGCCTCCACCAACAGGCAGGAGCCGCAAGCCCCCACTGCCACAGACGCTGCTGACATAGGTCCGATGGCCTACGTTCCCCAATGACTCGCATACAGAAGGCCACCAAAACCGCTATCATCTTCCTATTCAGGTTGCAGAAAGTTGCCGTCGCTGGCGCTGCTGGCCTGGAGCTGACAAACGCCGTTCTCCAAGCTGCTGACGCCCTGGATAGAGTATCTGCTGCTACTGACGATTTTGAGGTGGCTGTCGCTGCCAACATCGCTGCTGACGACCTGCACGTGCTAGCTGACGCTGTGCCTACTGCTGACAGCTCGAAGCTCGCTGCTGCTGCCACCGCAGCTGCTGCCAGCGTCCAGGTGATAGCTGAAGTTGCTTGCAACAACAAACTGGCAGCTGCTGCCACCGCCGCTGTTGAGGGTCTGAAGCAGCTGGCTGATGCTAACCGCCCAGCGCAGCCAGTCCGTGCTGCCGCTGTGGTTGGCGGTTGCGAGCAGTCAATCCTCGCTAAAGCTGTGTTCGACGGCCAGGAGCAGCCAAACCCCGATGGCGCTCTGGTTGACGGCCGGGAGCAGCCCAACCCCGATGGCGCTCTGGTTGACGGCCGGGAGCAGCCAATACCCGGTGAGCTTGAGCACAGGGTGGGCAGCTGAATCAAAGGGCATTCAGTCTCATGCGGTGCCATTACTGTCAGATGATTCCCATGCACCTCTTGACCCTGTTTAGGGTTTGCACAAGATGTGCTCAGGGATTGCCTGCCACTTTTCATATTATCTTATTGTTAATTCGTGTGTGTGAGTGTGCGAGATGCTGGCAAACGCATGTCCCAATTGCATCTGCTGTCGTGATGCTTGTGCAGGTGAGGCAGCAGTCCCTAGGGGCTTCATGACCAGCATTGTGCTGGGCTGTGTCAGTACCGCCTACTGTTTGAGGGCAGCCTCGCTGCCAAAGTTTGTTAGGGCTATCGGAGGATCTTTGGGCACGATGGACAGCGTTTACGCGAACATCGTGTGCCCCCTGCTGGGGTGGAGGGCCCCAGCCCCTCGATTCAAGGCTGCATCAGGCTGAGGGTGTGGCACGTGTGCGGCAAGCACTGGGCTTGCTAGCAGCCATGCAGATGTGCTAGACCCAAACCTGTCAGCCACACGAGAGGCACATCAACCAGATTGCAGCTGTGCCCTGCACACGCCTATATGCTGTGGATTTCTAAGCATCATGCTGAACCTTGGCCACAGCACCTTGGGAACATTGGGCACATGCTGACCTCTTGGACACTAATGCTGATCACTCTTACGCTGATTATTATGCTGACCGTGGTCTTTCAACCACACGCCCGGCACTGCCCACAAAACAAGGCAAGGCAATGACGTTGACTTTGAAAGGTTTGGCCGTGTCTCAGGTGCCTTACAACGAGCTCCTTAGCTTCTTCAGGCTAGCTGCCGGTTAGCAGTACAGCCTTGCCATGGGACCATTGTTTTGGAACCACCTCGGCACCAAGCTTGTCATACCCAGGAACCCTTCCCAAGTGGCACAGATACCTACATATGGGTCTTCCCATCAGCAATGCCAATCCCCTTGAGATAAGCATGCTTTTTATGGGCTTCTTGCAGCTTTCTATAGCAGCTTGCCTGGCACTTGCTATTGCCATAAAGATGCTGAAGCCGTATGGCACTTGCTCATCCATTCATATCAGCTCAAACACAGGCCATACACTGAGTGGAGAACTTTAGGCTTTGAGGGCACTGGTTTGCAATTGCCTTATCGAACTTTGCCCTTTCCATGAACTGCTGGGCACTTCGTGGGCTGGAGAGTTTGTCTTGTGTGCTATCACTTGGGTGAGATGAGAAGGCAATTGCCTAAGAAGGGCCTGCTGTATGCTTGGTGCCTGAATCCCTGCCGTAGTAAGGCCTGGACTTGCTATGAATCCAAATATGGCCGATGCTGGTTCTTGAGCTGCATGGCTGCCTTGACGTGGGTCGCCTGCCTTTGCAGGCGGGATTGTCTTTGTGCATGCATGCATGCACGCCTAGTATGCGCGTGTTGAATGCTCATGCTCTACCAGAGGTACTGCCCAGGTCCTAAATGCCCCTCATTCGATGGAGCCCCTGAATATCATGTGTACGTAGGCCTACAAGTTACACTGATCACCGGTATTCACTGAATCGCCCACACACTTGGGGGTCCACATGAGGGCCCATGCAAACAAAGGTTAATGAACAAACATGCGATCAAGTAAGGGATTGGGCGAGAACGGGGCCTGCTGCAGTATGAAGCCAGGCGGCCCGAGTGCCAGTGTCATAAGAATGCTGACGTGCATCCAGTGCACTCTGCACATGGGCTTGAGGAGTTTATGCATGGCCACAGGAGGTCTGCAGAAGGGGCAGTGTGCATGGCCACTTTTTTGGGGCTGCTTGCTTGATGATCAAACAATGAGCATCACAGGCTCAACATTGGCGGCAAGACACTTGATATCAGCCTTGGAGGCCTGTGAGGGCCTGAAATGATGGTGTGTGACGTGCCTTGACATCGGCCTTGGACGCATTGGCGTAAGGCTTTGAATACGATGTTGTGTTGGTCGATGATTGCCTGTTGTGCCATGCCACTGCAGTGGCTTGTTCACTGCAGTGGCTGCTTTTCCCACACATAAACAGACTTGCAAGCCCTTTCGGCCTGCACTGGCTTGTTCAAGCTTCAACAGTTGTTGGTGTCAGGAGGTTGAGGGGCATGCCATCAAGACCAGTCAGCCGTTCTGGTCTTTTAGTCATCATGGTGACCTGTGTTCAGTTCCTAGGCGTTTTCCCTCTGTTACTGTTTTTGGCCTGCCATGGGTGTTGCTAACAGAAGTCGGTTTCTGGCGTCTGAACTCGTGCCTTTACCCCTGTCATGTAAGCAGGTAACAGCTGAGGAGGGAGTCAAGTCAAACAGCAAACACCAGGCCAACCCTGCCCACGCAAGCTGAACGTGGCAGTGTTTGTCAGATTGCCGCGCTGCGTGGTCAGAAGTTTATTCAAGTGCACCTTATCAACACAGATCAACAGCAGGTCTAGAGGCAGCGTATGATCGCTTATCAGCATAGGTTGTTGGGCCTCTCACATCACAGCAGCCTAGTCAATGACTAGAATCACAGGCCTGATGCTGCTGGCATTGGCGTAGGCCTGACATCCGCTGCTGTTTGCCTGGATGTTTATTACGAGCCCAACCAACCACACATGTTGGTTGAAAGCCCATGGGATGACCAGCTGTTTTGAGGTCCATGCATGCATGCCAGTTCCCAGGTCCGAAGGGCGGGCAAGGCTATCCTAACTTGCCAACTGTACAGGTTTACTTAGCCAGCTTTGCTCTTGATCTGGTTGTTGAGTCTTCCAACAAGTCAATAAGTCACATCAGCGGCTGAGAATCAGCCAGCGGCTCCTTTGCGGCTGTGGAATGCCAACAAAGTACCTGATGCTGCATCGACATGCTTTGCTTGGCCTGGTCGGTTGCACGCAGTAAATGACTGTCCTCGAGTACCCTAGCAACGTTGGGTAGGGCATTGGACGGCAGTGATTGACGCCGGAATAATGTTGCCTGTGTGTGTGGTCAGAAACACTGGCACAGCTCTTGTGCTCTTACATCTTTGTGTTACATTACCGACTTTTCCATCAGGGCAGACTGCCTCTGCTGCTGCTGCCGCTGCTGGTCAGGATCTGCTCTCTATGGACCACTTGCCTTTTTGCCCAAAGTTCACGTGACGCATATTACATGACATGGGTAGGTGTCAAACAGGACCTCCGACCTGACATTGTACTGAGGTTCAACTAACTGGTCGTAATGGGATCGCTTCTGAACTGAACCGAACTGAAGCAGCTGGCTGATGCTCACCGTCGGGAGCAGCAGCCCCCATAGATTGTTGCTCCATAGATTGTTGCCCCATAGATTGTTGTCCCATTGTTGCCTGGTCAATCAGCACAACATTGAACGATTTGCACATTTTCAGGCCCCATTTTGGGTCTAACGAGGTATGCGGACAGGATAGCACCTCGAGGGGTTGACCACCACTACTACTATCCTGGTGTGTCGCAATCCCCTTCACATGTAGGTTGGACGGGTTGCAGTCCCTCCCCGCTTGTGAACTGTTACACATTCATGGAGTGCACGTCATCAAATATCCAGCACTGCCTACTTTGCCACCAGGGCAACCATGGCTCTGCTGCTATGGCTGCCGCTGCTTCTGCTACTGCTGTGTTGCTTAAACTGGACGTGGCGCACATGAACGGCTGTTGCCCAAAGTGTCAATTAAGACCTCTGCCTTCTGCTCTCACCCTCTTGGACACAGCGGCGTACTCGTCGTTTCAAAACTGCGACATTTGCATGCGGACATACCATACACCACAGCGCTTCACGCGGAGGACGATTCAGCAAACAGCAGTAGGGATTATTCTGTTCAACCAGGAAGCCAGGTTAACCAGGTTCCAGTGGACCAGAAGCCCTAGACGACTAAGATGGGTGTGTTTCGGACAGTTTCTTAAAGTCACTTTCATACCGGCTTGAACCGATTTGAAAAAAGCCCTGCAGACGCCGGTCGTTTAGCATCCATCGCATTGTCAGTCTATCGAATGCATGGCAATTCAGCCAACGCAGCCGAGTTGCTGGACTCATGAGCAAGACGTCGGCGAGGAGGACAGGAACCGATAGCAAGGCATTGAAGCGAAAGTTGGACCCAGCCTTCGCGCTGGCGGACCAGCCTTCGTCTCGTCGTCATGGGGCGGCCGCTCAAGGCCAGCCCTTGACAGTTCAGCAGGTAAGGTTTGATGGCCTGGACGTGTTTCTTGTCGTGCCGGCATTCCATCTGACCAGCTCTCTCTTGTGTTCAGGTTAAGGAGCAAGTGCAGCGCCTGGTCGAGACCCTTGCTCAGAACAGCAGCAGCGTAGGTTCAAGTTCGACCCCTGACAAAGCAGCACTGCGTAAGGCGGCACACTCGTTGGCCGAGCTATGTAAACAAGGTACGAATATGTCGGGTCGAGTACTTCGCGGACGAGCCCTGGATTTTCTTGTTTTGCACTTTGCCGGAGCAACACAGGCACCTTGAACATGCCGTGTTGGCTGCAGATGAGAGCGTGGACCTCGTAGTGAACGAAGGCGCTATTGAAGCGGTCGTGCCTCTATTGTACTTGACCAACCCTGGCCAAGACCCCTCGTAAGTGGCGCTCAAACTCCGGACAGCCCATGTTTAGCACCGTGAACCTGCTAACATATGCTCTTGTGATGTGTGCAGGCCTGCCAACGAAGAACTAGAGAAGGAAGCATGCTTCATCCTAGGCCTTCTAGCAGTCAAGCCAGAGTATCAAGCAAGGATAGCCCAATGTAACGCGTTGCCTGGGCTGGTACGGCTGCTACGTGAACATCGCATGCATTCAGTGACTAAGGCTCAGCCAGGGAGTGGAGGCGCTGCAAGACGCGCAGCAGATGCAATCACCAACCTTGCACATGAAAACGTGGAAATCAAGAACACGGTGGGTGTGGCAAGCATGTCATTGGCAGCAGCACACAGTGGCTCAAGCCTTTGTAACAGCCCTGCCAGCGGCAAGCTGATCCACATCACTCCCACTTGGCTAGCCGTGCAATCGTGCCGTGGGTTTGGCGCCTCCAATGCTGATCAAAGCCTAATATCTCAGGTCTGCAGCTGAAGCTGTTGCAGAGCTCAGCGGAGGGCAAAGCCATTGTCAGGTCTGTTTTACAAATTCGTCTGATCACAGGTGCGTGAGCAGGGTGGCATCCCTCCCTTGGTTGCTCTGCTGGAAGCTCTGGATCTCAAGGTGCAGCGGGCAGCAGCAGGCGCACTAAGGACGCTTGCCTTCAAAAACGAAGACAACAAAAAACAGGTACCTGGAGTTTTCACATCAGCTTCAGCCAGCACTTAGCCAGATGGCCCAGATGCATGTGCCAGCTATTGTCACTGCTACAGGATAAGACCAACACAAGGTTCAGCCAGGTCTGGTAAGCAGGCAGGCCCCGGCTGAAGACCTGCACATACTACATTTTGCTTACAGTGGCCCCACATAACTGTGTTTGTGTGTGGCGCAGATTGTTGAGTGTGGAGCACTGCCAGTCCTCATCCAAATGCTGCGGTCTGAGGACACTGGAGTGCATTATGAGGCAGTTGGCGTGATCGGCAATCTGGTGCACTCATCCCAGCAAATAAAACGACAGGTGTGCATCACAGAAAAATAGTTTTCTGGGCCCGTGGTTGTTGCTCCCAACTCAGCGTGTCTTCAAACCTTGTTGGCCTGTGGCACATTAGCAAGCTGCACACGGACGCTTGGCACTGGTGGCAAGGTCAAGTAGCAGTACTGTTGTTTGGAGGCAATGGCTATTGCTATAAGCACAGTCCGTACCAGTTGCATCAGGTCGCAGCAGGTGCCAAAGCACTGCTAAGAAACAGCACCCTTCAAAATTCTATGCACCTTCCCTGTGTAGGTGCTTGAGGAGGGCGCCCTGCAGCCGGTGATTGGGCTGCTGCAAAGCACCTGCCACGAGAGCCAGCGCGAGGCAGCACTGCTCCTGGGCCAATTTGCGACAACAGACACAGACACCAAGGTGGGCTTGCATCAAGAAGCAACATGAGCAGAGATGTCGCTCTGCTGCCTTGCATGTGCTGTTATGTATACCGTAAGATACTTTTATATCATAAGCTTATTGTTGTTTGCCTTTGTGGCCATTTTTGTGGCCATTTTTTCGTACCAGTTTTTGTCTTCTTTACTGAAATTACAGCGGTCACTCGAGGGCCGGTGGCTGCTACACTGACTGGTTTCAATGACTTGCAATGTGCATGCAGGCCAAGATTGTGCAGCGTGGTGCAGTGCCTTTGCTGGTACACATGCTGTCGGAGGCAGACACATCGCTCAAAGAAATGGCAGCGTTTGCGCTGGGCCGGTAAGAGTGGGCTAGGCGACTCAAAGCTGCAGCTCGTGGGCAGTGGTGTTGTTTTCTTATCCAGGTGAAAATCAGGTGTATCAGGTGTACAAATCAGGCAAAAAACTTTGTATGTATGAGCAGCTGTCAGTGGCTCCTAGTCGGCCACAACAGGGGTCAACAACTTGCAATGTCGACTTCTGTCGACCTACCAGATGCGTTGTATGCAATGCATGCAATCGAGTCATTAGCCCAGGCATCAGAAGATGTGCTACCAGAAATCCCTTTGCCAGGCCAGTTTGCAATGCTAACAGTATTGCAGTGGAATTGCATTCCAAGTTTTTTGTGCCCGAGGGGTGTGCCTGAGTGCTGCTCTGGCCCTGTTCACTACAGGTTGGCTCAGAACGCCGACAACCAGGCGGGCATTGTTCAGTGTAGCGGGCTGGCGCCTCTTTTGGACCTTCTTGAGTCGAAGCACTACAACCTGCAGCACAATGCGGCCTTTGCACTGTGAGTGTGCTGGAACCAGGTGAAGGTGGGGCAAACAGCATGACTACCACCAGCAACATGATCAGATGCAGTGTTGCTATCCTTACTCACCAGCTGCTCAGAAGCAGCCAGCAACAAGCACTTGGTTTGCAATTCAAATCTGATTGTTGTGTGAGCATCCCAGTGGCTGCCCATTGTTAATTAGATGGGATTACAGCACGCATTGGTTGGCCCATCCAAGCTCCATTCACTGATTGGTAGCATTTGTGTGATGACGCAGATATGGCCTGGCTGACAACGAAGACAACATCCCCGACATCATTCGTGTGGGCGCACTGCAGCGGCTGATTGAGTGCAGCGAGAAGCTGTCAGTACAGGTGAGTTTGCACAAGTGCTGAAACGAGTCATGTCCTGCCCAATGTCCTCCAATGCCCGTCCATTTTCTGACTTCCTGTGCGTGTGAATTGTATTTGGAATTGTGTGTGTTTCAATTGACTTTTCCTCTGGCCACTATGCCTCTTGCTTGATCGTGCTTCTGCCCATTCATAGGCACTCCACACACACTTGCCTGTGTGTGAATTGTGCGTCATTTGACTTCTCATCTGGGCACTGCGCCATTAAATGGGACAATCAACTTGCTTTGCTCTGTGTTGTGCTGACCTGCAGGCATCTAAGGATTGTGTTCAAAAGACCATCACCCGCATGGAGCAGAAGCTCACTGGGCGCACGCTGTCCCATGTCGTCTTCATGCTGCGGTCCAGCGACCGTTTGGTGCAGCAGCGGGCAGCCATGTCGCTGGCAAAGCTGGCTCCAGAGGCGCAAATCAAGAACATTTTCGTGGACAAGAGGGGCTTGGATGTGCTTTTGGACATGCTGGTTGACTCGGTGCGTGGCAGCAGGCTCAAGGGGCATGGCTGTAGGCAAGCAGTCTGTAGGCACACATCGCAAGGACATGAGGTTGCATTGGCCGCTGATCATGATCAGATCATGTATGTGCGATTGTCATCCAGGCCAAGCAGACTGTTTTGTCGTTTCATAACACAGCTCAAGCTCTGCGACCTGGAGGCATTGAGGAATTTGCACGTAATGATTTGGTACATAACACAGCTGTGCTACACGCAGGAGCAACAGCTCTGGTCCTTAGGCCTAACTATCACCTGCTTTTTGCCTGTGTGCTGTGCAGTCTCTTGACACACAGATGCAGCGCGAGGCGGCCAATGCAGTGCTGGAGCTGGCCAAGAAGATCAACGCAACAGCACCCATTGACTGCCTGCCAGCACAGCCAACAAAGACCGTCTACCTCGGGGCGCAGGTGGGAACTTGGGGTTGTTCGCTCTGGCCTCTCTCGCCCCAGGAACATCTTGTTACATGGGTGTGGAATGTCACTCCCTGTTACACATGTTCGTCGCAATCACATGCCATCTTGCAGAGTTTTTCCTGTCTGTAGAGTCTGTAGAGAGACTCAAGCAAGATGTTACAACAGTAGAGGTCAGTCGCTAACCGACAGCAAGTCATGTTTCGTCCTGTTGGTCTTCAACTCGCTACATATCTTACGGAGTTTTCACTACTTCATTCAGACCAACCCCTCTGGTGTGTGCCTGCCGTTCCAGTACGTGAACAATGCTACGCTTGCTGACATCACTTTCTTGGTGGAGGGGCGCAAGTTCCATGCGCATCGCATTGCGCTGCTGGCATCCAGCGACGCGTTCAGGGCCATGTTCAACGGAGGCTACAGAGAAAAGGTGGGCATGCTTTGGATTACGCAAAGTCAAGGCCGCACAGCTTGGCAGGTCCCATGTTGGTCCATGCGCATGTGCGTGTTGTCATGTCCCCATGCGGTGTGTGTGGGACCTCATCCGCGTGCAGCTCTTGAGTATGTGATGTATTTGTACGCGTTCCGTGATGTATTGCCCTGTCACTTGGTTGCAGGAAGCAGCGACGATCGAAATCCCCAACATACCGTGGGAGGTGTTCGAGTGCATGATGACTTACATCTACACCGGCAACGTGGAGGTGAGTGAATCAGTGTCTTTTCACATCTGTATCGTGCCATAAGCTGAACCGAAGATGGCTCAAACTTCATGTGCAACATCATCATACTCGCATTGCAAACCGAACCCCCCGTCGTCAACTGGATTTGAACTCAAGACTCGAAAGCACATAGCAAACACACGGGGTTTTCACTCCCTCTGTAACAGTAAGTTGCGCAAAGCCATCGCGATTATGAGCAAGTCAGCCAATTTAAGCCACGATAATCGAGGGACCCATCACGTTGATGGAATGATAATACTATGTCACGCAGGTGTCGAGTGAGCTCGCCTCGGAGCTGCTTCAGGCCAGCGACCAGTATCTCCTGGAGGGGCTCAAGAGGCTGTGTGAGATGTGCATCGCGCAGTCACTGGGGGTGGACACGCTAGCGCCCACCTTTGAGCTCAGCGAGGCCTTCAGTGCTCCACAGGTGAGGGGGAACGCAGACGTGTCACACCCAATGCATGGGGTGAGGGGGACAGGATTTGGGTGGATCACCAGCCAGGAAGCATGGTAGCTTTTTATAGATTTTGACCATAGGAGGAGGTATCTCTGACCCACCTTACGGTGTAAGGAGCTCAAACAACAGCACAGGCCCTAACCCTAAACCCTAACCCACAACACCCTACAAGAACGCAGGCACTAACCCTAAACCCTAACCCTAACCAATGGGACACACATCAATCAGCACGACGTGGAAATGCAACCATTTTGATTACTTCCAACGAGGAGGGTCTCAACGCAAACCTCAAACAAGTTGCCCAGGTTTCAGTGTTGTATTGATAACAGAACTTCTCTCCTGTGACTGCTTGTTTTCGTGCAGCTTGCCAAGCGCTGTGTGTTGTTTGCCCTGGAGCACTACAACGATGTAGTTTCTGCCTTCGCGCCGTCAGACTACTTCCGCCTCATCGGTCGCATGGTGCCTCATCTCAGAACCAGCCTAATAGAAGACGTGGCCAAGGTTGGATCAAGCGTCAAGCAGGAGTCATGAGCGTTTTTTGTGATGTTGTTGAGCAGGATGCATGTGCCCTGGGTCTGGGCAAGCTTCACTTACCAGCAGCAGCACATACATGTGGACTGGGCAGGCACGTATGTGGACCAATCTGGCACACTGCAGGCTGATGAGCTATTAGGACGGGACAGCAGCCAGGGCCGTCTCAGGAAGAGTTAGAGGAGACGTAGACGCACACGCATTGGTTCTCTGAATCTGACAGTCAACAGGCCAGTGCTGAGTCTTACTAGCAAGAGCTCTCATACCTGCTTGTTCAATCTGTGATACCAAGAACTTGCAGTTTGCTAGTGAGAGCAGGGCGCAGTGAAGTTTCCTGTCGTATGAGGTTGACAGGCAGCAACGAGTATACTAAGGCCAGCAAAGGCTGTATGGCCTTGCATGTACCTGGCATCCAACTAAGTGATGGGACGGTGTAGATACTGCCACTTGTTCTTCTTTGAGGATCTCACTCGTACGTGAGAAGGCTATGAGCGGTCCTTCTGTGCCTGCAGCTTGACTGTCGCGTGCTAGCAACGCGTTGAGACTGTTTTGCGTCGTGCATGCCACTAGATTACATCAGCTGACGCTTGCACAGGTATTGAACGTATGTAAGGGGGTCAAACACCAGAGGGCCAGCTTGCCATGCCATTCCATAAGGCGGGTGGTAAGTCGCCAACTGATGAAACTACTAAAGGCCAAGCCGTCTCTCGGCTTACAAGTCATGACAATTCATGAGCCAGTGATAGCAGTATAGCAAGGGCAGTGGCACCCAGTTGATAGTCTGTGGCGATCCCCATGTAGCTTGTGCTGTAGCGCTTTGTCTTAAAGCTATTTGTTGCATTGTGTGACGCCATGCGTCAGCCCATGTAACTCAGATTGTGTCCAGTGCGATTGGTGATTCGAACATGTGTTCAGGACGCACGTGACCTTGAGAGCGTGTGACACGAAACGCAAACGGCGCTGACAACAGATTTGCAGGCAGCATTTGATGCAGGCCATCACCGGCCCTTGCCAGCCCCAGATCGTTGGTCACAAATCAGCTCTGGGCAATCCTGGCGAGGATTACATTTCCGACCATCAGGGATGACCACAGCAATGCTCGTACATGTGCGTGAAGTGCTAGGCCTCAATGCCAGTTGGACTGTCAAGACTGTCAGTGCTTGTCTCACTAACAGTGATCATGTCTTTCAGAACAGTTTGTGTCCAATCCAAGTCTGCCTACAGCCATAATCATTTCGAGGCACAAGTTGCATTTCTCAAAGCTGATTATAGGACCCCACTGCCATGCGCCTGTCACTGAACCGGGGCAGTGTTTAAAAGGTTCATGAAAATAATTCACATCACCTCATGTTCAAGTACTTCTGGTCAGGAGGAGACGGCAGGTCCTTTCATCTAACCACAGTTTCTAAACCGTGCAGATGTGCCGCTGCCTGACTACACGAAAAATCCTCCACTACATCATCCACTTCCACAAATGGCGTTGTCCCAGAACTGGCAAACCTCTTCTTTTTAACAGAAATGACCGCCAAGGTGCGTGCTAGTTGCCTGTCAGTGTTGACTAGCAAGCTCAAACCACTTGCCCGCCACTTGCCAAACCCCCTGAAACTATTCGTATAAGCTAAGCCTACAGGCGAGATAGCTCTGCTACTTTGCTGCTATCATCTGCATGGGCACCCCATTGGCCTGCTTCAAACAGCACCCTGTCCTTCACCAGTTCCAAGCTAATCTTCAATTGCCCACTGGGCACACGGAACTTGCAACACCCCACAGGAGCATGCGACACGCCACAGCTGGCACTTCCATCTGAGCCGCCTTCTGGCTGCATCTGGCTGGACTGCATGCTGTCAGTGATGTCATCAGCAGCAGAGAGAGAGCTGATGGCGGCATTGTGGCTGAGCAACAGCTGGTTGTCTGGGTTGTGGGTAATACCAGCTTTAGGCGAGGTGGGGTGCAGACACGGCAGCACCAGCGGCAGCAGGTACCTGTGCGGCACCCAGACTAGCAGCTGGCTGCCTAGAATGGCCACTCGCACATCTGCTGCTGTTGCGACACCAGAGAGATTGACGTACAAAGTCAGCGGCCAAGCGCCAACAGGAACGGCCATCTCACCAAGTGCTGAGACGGCATCCACAACTGATGGTGTGTGGTCAGTGGCTAGTGTCTGGTGGTGAGTTGAAGCGCCGGTTGCTTGCTTAGGTTCCATGCTGTGTGTGGTGTTGAGAGTGGTGGTGGAGGCTGCAGTGGGGCTGGTGCTAGGCTGAGTCCCCGGTGCAGACGCAGGGCTGCTGCTGAGCCGCCAGCTGGGCACCGGCATGTGCACCTGGTCACCAGGAAGCGTCTCACCAGCAAACTCAACTTGCTCTGGCAAAGTAGTTGGCCATACATGCACACGTGCACAGGCTGATAGTGAACGCCGACTGGACAAACTGGGAGCACTGGACGTATCCAACCCGCCATGACTGGTACTGGCTGATGCAGACAAGCTTGCGTCATGAGACGCCTGCCGGCGGCTGTTTTTAACCGGGCTGTCGCCATGCCCACTGCTCGCTGAAACCACCTCACTGTGGCTGCTTTCGAACGATGCACAGCGGCCGTTGTTTTGTGACAGCTGCTGGTGATTCGTGACGACGCGAAGTGCGGCTGTGGCGTGGCTGTCAGCAGCAGGATAGGCTTGACCATTGGTGGTGGTGTGATGACCATTGCCATTAGCCATAACAGTGTGAGCATGGCCGTTGGCAGTACTGCGGTAAGCGTGGCCGTTGGAGTAGGCATGGTCGTTTGCAGCGGCCGTGTGCGGTGTGATGAGGCTGTGCCGTCTGCGGCGTGCGGGAGCGGCCTGGCCTGTCGGGTGGGCCTTGCGAGGGGTAGAGGTGGGTATTGCCCGGGGCTCTAAGCGCTGGTAGAAGAGCATGTATGCTTTCTGACTGAGTGCCTGCGAAGCCGGGACCTGTGAGCAGGAGTGCAGCCACACACGGGAAACTGTCAGCACCGGGTTGTTGGACGTCCATGACTGAACAGTGCATGGACAGGATTAATCATTCGGCGCATCAGCGGGCATGCCATGAAGCACGATGTGTGTGGATTGTTAGACATGTTAGCACCAGTGGACTGAGCAGTACGTGCAACTTGCATTTGCGGCCATGAATAAGATTCAGCAATCCTTGTACATGTGCACTGAGGGTAGAAGCAAAGCTTGCTGAAGTTCGTTTAACATGCATAATTGAAGCGCGCCAGGCTGGCGCGCGAGGCTGGCAAAGGCGTGTAGAATACAAGCCTTTGGAATACAAGCTTAGCTGGCCAGACTATCTTCAACTAACCCTTCACTACTGGCAGCTTCTCTGGCCCATTTCCTTACATTGCCTAGCGCTACACAACCCTTTCACTGGAAATTTTTACGATTGGGATCAATGCCTGCAGATGCCTCTGCCTCCCCACTTCTTGCCTTTTCCTTTACGCATCCTAGGCTTCAAGAACTTTGACGAAACATGGCAAATGCGCTGTCTGGCTGAGCAGCAGCTGAGAGTTATGTAGAAACGGACCCAAACTATCCCCAATTGCCTAGCTCTACGCAACCCCAGGCCTGCCTGTGCCCCACCTCGATCACTCTTTCGTCGTCACACAAAAACCACCGCCCGTCAGGCAGCTGCACGTAGGCGATGTAGTGCCCGTAGGCCGTGCTGTTCATTACGTCCACGTGCACCAACACCCCGTACAGCCGGTAGCGCGCAGGAATCCTGTCCGTGCATCCCTCCGCCTGAGAACAGAGGTACGGCAGAGAGGTCAGGCACGACCTACAACGTATAAAGTCCGCTCAGCGGTATGGCACACACACCAGGTGCGTCACGGAGTGCATGGCGCACATAATGCATGCCGTTTGAGGTCTGCTCGACCCAACAATTGTTGCCATGTGCTCACTCTGCCAGCACTTTTGTACATGCGTGTTGATTCTGCTTGCCGCTGTCAGGAAAAAGAACATAGATTGCATTAGACGTGCATGTGGGTGGGTCAAAACGATTAAGACATCATAATGTGTGCTTGCATGCTCCAAGCTTCAGTTGGTGCGGCTGCCCTGCTCCCCCGTCAACACACTCTCACCCTTGCCCCGTCTTCTTTTACCTTCAAGGGCTCGAGGTCCAAGGTCGGCCCGTACGCCACGTGCCGGTTGTTCTTGCTGTAGCGCCCCAGGCCGAAGCGCTTGAGGCAGAGCACCAACACGTTGGGTGCGACCTCCACACAGCTATGCCGCGTGGCGCACACCTGACGGGGGCAAAGCACAATGATGCTGAAGCCAGTGCATACTTTCCGCTCTTAAAAAGGAATGAACCGAAAACAAAGCCGTAGTGCAGCCTTTGTGCCACCCTGCCGCCACTAGCAGCTGCACAAACCTATTCTGCGTCCATGGCTCTTGTGGCCCCTTCACCCCGCCCTGCTGTCCGTCATCATGTTGTGCGCAACCAAGTCTTGTGCCTGTGGCACTGACAACCTCCAACGGGTCCCTGTGACCCACCGCCTGCTTGCATCGGTCACACTTGTACTTGTTGTCCTCGTCTAGCTGCTCGTCAGCAAAGCCCGCTGCCAGGCTCGACTCGATGGTGGGCGTGCGTGGAGACACGTCCACTTCTAGGGCCACCTGAACAGGGCATCGACACACTAAGAAAAAGTAAAAATCAACTGCTTATAGCATCAGTGTTTTCCATTTTCAGCTTTCATCATTTTCAAATGATGCGGGCATGGATGCAGCTGTAATGCACACGCCCGGCTCTGATGATTCACGTACAACTAAGTGTCGGTATCGCTGCTTTGCTTACGTTGTCGCTGCTTCAGGGTGGCCCACAGCTGACCGATGCAGGGACGCCTGTTTGGACATGTGGCTGCTGTGCACCGTGCTGACCCCAGAGCCATGAGGCAGGCTGACCCACCTTGGTATCAAAACGCTGCGACACCCATGAGCACGAGGTACACACGGTCTGCACGAACAACACACAGGCAGCCACCGTGTTGAAACCACTTCGACACACTGATGTCGCGGATTGCTAGCAAGCGACCTGGAAAGCTGACAAACCGAGCAGGTGTGCCACAGAGGCACACTGCACCCCTGCCAGCTAGCTGCATCAGTAACAGCAGTTTCCTTTCTTTGCAGCCATGCCACTCTGCACCCCTGCAAAGCCAGCCCTCCATCCTCTGGGATCTTCCGCCACAGCTGTCATCGCATCCTTGACAAGTCACCTCCCAAGCGCCCTTCATCGTTACATGGCTTGTTGGTGCTGCTGCGGCTACAAATAGCATCTCCCCAAAACCATCCGCCTGCCGACCAGTAAATAAAAAAAGCTCACTGGTAGCAGGGTGCAATGCACGGATGTCATCGCTAGCAACATGGTGTGTTTGTGTGAGATTGCTTGTGCGCTCACATGCCATGACATCCAATTAAATAATCTCCGAAGCTGCTCTTGATGCCCCTTGTGTATTTGTGGCTAGCTGACTAGCTGGCGTGCGTGTGTGTGTGTGCGCATGTCCATGTTTTCACACACCTGGTAGCACACGTATCCCATGAAGCAGTGGCCTATGAAGGTCGTCTGCCTGGACCGCAGGTCGGGCACCCTGTGCCTGGTGGCGCCCGCCTGGTGCAGCAGGACGTGCTCCATCTGCTCCAACATGGCCAGGTAGAGGTCGTGAGAGTCCTCCTGCATGCGATAGAGACACACATGGCACCCCCCTGAGGCATGGTAACCACAACCAACACAATGCGTCTGCTTGAAATGGAGGCGACAGGCTGGAACATGTGGCTGATGTATCCGTAATTCACGTAAGCTGGACCAGTTGTGCATATACAAAGTTACACACGTACTGGACTGCCAGCTGAAGGGGCCAGCACGCGAGACACGTCAGCTCCGACATGCTCCGACATGCCAGGACCCGCCATTCCCTGTGCGCCTGCTGGAATCAGTGCAACCAGTGCACTGCACTCGCACCACCAGCTCACACCGCACCTGTTGCCCGGGTGTGAAGTGCGCGGCTATGTTACGCACTCCCTGTGTGATGGCCCGCGGCGACACCACAGCCACGCCCTGGTCCTGGGCAAACCACACCTGCAGACAACACCATGTCGGTAGAGTTTGGGCTTCCTTGCCTTGCTTCACTTGCTGGTAGGGAAACAAACACCGTGGTAGCAAGGTGTGGGCTTCCCTTGTTTGCTTTGCAGGGACCTGATTTGGAGCCAAACTTCTGCCCTTGTGGTCTGCTGTAAACGTCTTGTTGGACTGGTCTTGCATCAGCGTTGCACTGTCACTGCCTTTCCCTGGTTGGTGTTTGTGCTGCCAAGCTGAAGTGCTGCCAACACTATTCACGCTGATGTGTCCAGACTGGCAACAAGTGGCACCTGCTACAGTGAGCCATCTAGTGCACAGCTCCATCCTTGTCATGACAACCAGGAGCCTCAGCCACTGACACACCGTCAGAATACCACCAGCTCTCGGCCATGTTGCAATATTCAGATTGTAAGGTTTGGGTCAGCTACACAAACGGTCCCTGACCCCACTGTCTGCCCTTACCCACCGCACACACCCTCAGCCTTCAAACCATCAGTAATGCCTGTTACCCGAACCCACAGCTAATATACCTGCTCAGCCAGGTGCTGCATCTACACCCACCCACAGCTGAGCAAAAAAGCTGTCCAACCACGACCTGGTCCCCTGACCCCTTTGCCTACCTGTTCAGCCAGTCGCTGCATCTCGCACATGAGGCACCATGCACGGGCACTGGGCTTGCTGCAGCTCTCACTGTGGTTCCCGAACCTGCGCAAATGAGGTAACACCACTTATAGATTCACTGTTGATGACACTACATCAAAAGCAAGGCAAAGGTTGTCAGCCACAGATACAAGAACAGATGTCAATGTGTAATGAGCAGGTAAGCTACAAGAGCAGATTGAGCGCCGATGCACTTCGGCTGACCAAGAGTGGGATTGTGCTTCTACAGCCCATGCACGCACTGGAATTTATCAATTGAGAAGGCCTGGGTCAGTGCGATTGCTTGAAGTTTGAATGGGACTGCAGTGTCCAGAATGATGTTTACGAGAGGTCCCTGCAAATGGCCTCGTTGGTTGTTTCGTGACTGCATTATCCAGGGTACTACCTACTGTAACCCCCTGTAGATCATGTGCATGCACATGGCACATAGATACTGATGTGCATGAACATGGCACATAGATACTGATGTGCATGAACATGGCACATAGATACTGATGCGCATGCACATGACATGTTTGTGTGGCAGCAGCCCACCTCAGGTACGCCACCAGGGGCTGTGTGTTCAGCAGACACTGCAGTAGGGCGTTTGCAAAGCATGTGTTGCCGCAGTTGGCCAGGCCCACCGGGGCTGCTGAGCTGTCAGGGGAGCCCATGAGGCTCAGGAACTGGCCGTATGGGTACAGAACCTGCAGACCAAGTACCGCAAGTGAGATGGAGCATGCTGGGCTGCCGGTGTAAGGGGTGGAGGACACTTCAGCAATGTTATCTTCATATCTGTTTGCTGAAATTGTTACTGCCAGTAGACAGTGGCAGGAGGTAGAACGCCAGAACCCCAGAACAGTACATCAACAACCACTTCACGCCCCTTCCCCCCAACCACCCACCACCCTCCACACTCAACCAGAATATCAGAATGTCAGAATAGCCCCAGGAAGCAAGTTGAAGGTTCAGAAAATGCTGCCTGGTTCTTGAGAAAAAATAATAATAGTAAAGCTTGAGTCAGGCGATTGCAAAGGCCACAGTTAGGTAGGCTGTGCCATGCATCCCAGGCATGTTGCGATTGGCCACAGTGCACCATGACCATGTTTGAGCAGGCAAGTGCGATTGACAGCATCACACAACATCACGCTCAAGAGGCAAGGTGGCTGCCTTCTGATATGACACCTTCTGAACTGATCTGACACCTGATCTGAGTACTGCCTGCCTGTGAGTTCAGTGCGTTGCTGTTGTTGTGGCATGCAGGCATCCAGGGGTTGCAAAGCCACTCTTACCTGCTGAGGAATGGGAGCCATTTCGTCCTCCTCTGGTGCTGTCTGCACCTTGCAGTGCTGCTTGTGAAGTTTCCAGTGTGCAACCTGACACTCCCTTCCGCTGCACACAAATGCATCCAATCCCTGCCTTGTGATATTAAGTCAGTGCTGGTAGTGGTGTGCTCTGGTTGCAAGGCATAAAAGCAGCAACCTGATGTGAACACTGGCAGCACTGATGGCATGTGGCACGCACCCTCCACGGCCGAGTGCCCATGTTTGAGCATGCAGCAAGGAATCTCAATTTGTTCTCAAGCATGGCCGCTCACCAATAGGATACGGCCTTGCACCGCCCGCATTTCTGCAGGGGGTTTGGCTGGCGACATGTTGGACAGGGCCCCATGCTGGCCGGCTTCCTCTTCACTTGTGCCTCCACAGGCTCTTCCCACCAGCGGTGCTGTGCATGCCGCACCGTCTTTGTGTTCGACCAGACGAACGCAAGCGAGCACGCGAGCAGGGTGCAAACGAGAGCAATCAAGACCAAGCAGCTTTGCAAGGTCAGAAACTCATCAGTTCTGTCAAATACGTCCATGCGTACATGTCCATCCGGCACCGCAAGCGGGGCCCGGCAAATAACCAAGAATGAAGCGGGAACATTTCGTAACAGTTGAACGTTACGATTTGTTTCGCTCGAGGTGAGGCTCTTAGGACAGCTTGCAGCTTTGTCCCGGCCACAGCCTTGCAGTAGTGTCATCTCATTTCCGAGGGCTGAAAGCAGTTATCCAGCTTTCTTCCATGGATGTGAGGGCCTACCTCTCTGACAAGGGAATTCCCAGGCATTGTTTGATGCATGCTCGGATTGGAGCCCTTATGGTGATGGTAAACACAGAGAAGCTGTCCCCTTCCCCAACAAATTGTCAACCACTACCGCCAAAACCTTCCTTGCACACGTGCTGTTGCATTTGGATCACCCACACCGCACTGATTGCATCTTTCTTGCAGGGGTCTTGCGCGTACCTTGGAGTCTGCATGGAACAAAGGGCTGCATGCACTCGTAGTAAATGTAGGGAATGACCATTTTGAGACTAGTTGCGATTGACTTAAGTAGCAACCAGACAGGTACAAACGAAGTGCAAGACAAGCATAACCCCATGCATCACAAGCGCATCCATGTACCTCCACACAGATGCAAATTAGCTGTATCTTGTGCACTCATTTTCACAGATTTGAGCTTGTCACACCATCGTTCACAGCATATGGATTGGAGATTGCCTAGCTCAGTGCAACAGCTGAAGGAACAGCAAGCTGTTGAGTTCAGCCTGAGTATGATGGTATTCTGCTTGCTCAAGCCATGTGTCAGGCTGAGTCCTCCGCATATCACCGCCGAGCATGAGCAAGCGGGCCACAGTGGAAGCTTTCACACACGCAGGCCGCACAGGCGCAGACAGATGCAGTTGGAGCTGTTGTAGCTCCATGCGGTCTGTTGAGCCATAACGCTCACGTCATGCAACTGGTCGCCCATGCAAGTGGTTGGTCATGCCTTCCTTGGGAGAACAGCAGTCACTGTGTGTGGACTGTCCAAGCGGAGTCAGCACTGCCCCAGTCGCCTGTTGCTAGGTTTAGCTGCTGTTTGTTTGCTTGTTGCTTGTCTGCCTTGTGAACCCAATACTGGTCCTCGTAACGTTATGCTAGCGAGGCACTTGCCTCTCTGAAGGCTCTGTTCCTCAAGTCCTTCGTTCCACAGTAGGCCAGAGGCAACATGAAGCACGATTAGGAAGTTCGCACAGACATGCATTTTTCCTTCTGCCCTTGCCCTTGCTGAGCAGCCCTCCCCGGTTTCAAGGCCATGACATACACACATACACACACACAGACAGGCACACACACACACACACAGACACACACACACACACACATCCACACACACACACAGACATGCATGCTGAATCAAGGGTTCCACCTGCACTCACGCCTGTCACGCTACAATATGCCTTCTTTGGCCTTGCTATGTGCTGATTGGAAAGATGATTGTTCCCGTGTCTGGCTCCATTGCCTGAGCATGGATGTGAGCTGTTTGCCGTGCCGAGCAATTCCAGCGTTGACTGCCTTCGACATGTTGGCACACGTCACTGTTGAATGCTTCTTTATTGACAGGCGCTGCTCAAACACATAGTTCGCTGCTTGCATTGCCGAAACCTATCAATCCAATGCAGTTGCCGCACCGCATGTCCGTACGTTTGAAACTGCTGCAACGGATGGATATCAATGCCGAACTCCTGCGCTGCGCCAGGGCACCAACTGAGGCAGCCAAGCGAAAAGGACAGACAGTTGGCAGTCTGCTGTGGCCTCTTTCCCATAACTACCTGCATGCTTGCATGGCCCTTCAGCACTGGAAGTGGTGATGCAGACCGCAACTCATACATGGCCCCTTAGCCCCAGCGATGCCATTACAGACGAGGCAGAAGATAAGACTAGCCATGAGGTGAGATTACGCAGCGAACAGTGCATCTGAAGGCTTCTTCTGTTGGGGGCGCACTGTTCAGCTGTGTGGCACAGCCAGCCTGCCATTCACTAGAGAAGTATTGAATCCAAGCATGTGCCACAGGTACAGCAGCTGTTACAGGATGCTCACTCAACCTTGGAACTGGACCTATCCGGCAGGTGAGACCAAAAACCTCAGATGCTGATGCCAGCACGTGTGGCAAGGCACACACACGCAGTACCTTGGTTCACACCTGCTGGCTTTGCACCCGCACTCAGCAGGCACTAACCAGGCCGATGGCCGCTAAAGTCTCTCTACCTCTCCAGCTCCGGCAATACCACCATACCGCGCATACTACACGCACTGCTCTTGATTGCACTGACTCCTGTTCCTTGTTGACTTGTTGCCAGTCCAGCTCTCAGCTGTGGGCAACAACATCACACATCAAAACTGTTCAGCACACACTCTTGCACACACTCTTTTCTGGCTGCAGGCAGCTACAGCGCATCCCTGCCAGCCTTCACACATGTGCCTCTCTCACAGCCTTGACCTTGTCAGCTAACTGCTTGGCAGAGCTGCCACCTAGCATCAGCTCACTTCAGGTGGGCAGCTTGCATAGACAGGTCCAGCACCGCATTCCTGCTAGCAGTTTCCAGCACAGCTCTGTAGGCATCAAGGGGTGCAGCTGAGTGACAGCACCATGGGCGCTTTTCAAGCAACACGTGTGTCATCAGACCTGAGGCGATGAATACCGAGTATGTTGTGGAAGCTGATGATATGTCAGCACCGAAGTGGGACTGCAGCGGCGAGGCAGATGCATAGGCATGGCACAGCGTGATCGTTGGCCTGGTTGTAGCGCAGAGTTGAGCAGACAACAGCTTGCTAACACAGCGTGGCCTATATTGGCGTCTTGCATCAGAAGCAGGAAGGGTTGAACCAACTATGCCCCAGTCTGCCAACAGCTCAGCCAGACCGTAAAGCCAGACCGCTTTGTCAGGCATTTGTGCCTGAGTTCAGGCGTGTTGGTCAATGAACATGCATCTGCCTACCACTGCTTATCCCTGTTTCTTGCACGCCTGCTTTCTGCTATTCGCAGCAACTCTTATCCCTGGATGTCAGCTACAACCAGTTATCCAGCCTACCAGCCCAGCTGGGATGCCTCACACGGTTACAAACGCTCAATGCAGCGTACAACCATCTCACACGCTTGCCACAGCAGGTGTGTGTGCTGTAACACAGCAGGTGTGTGCTGCAACGCAGCAGGGTGGGTACACAAGGAAGGGGCTGCACGGCTGTTCTTTCTGTTGTTGACATGGCCTTCAATCCGGGAGAACTGCACAGGAGGGCATGGCGAGGGGGCCTGTATGTGTGACTCATTTTGAGGGTCTTGTTGACTATTCAAGGTGTTGCAGGTCTACTTGTGTGTTGATGCGCTTCGAACAAGGTGCTGCAACATGCATTGGAACATGCACGACTTGCATTAAATGCTCATCACGCTATGCACAGTGTCTGTAGGGCGGACTGGACAACACACCTTTGATTGCCTGTTTGGAATGCTCACGCAGTTGAGCTGCTTGGTGGGCCTTCAGGAGCTGCGGTTGAATGACAACCAACTAACCCACGTGGCAGCAGACCTACTACCACTCACCTCCCTTCAGCTGCTGCATCTACAGTTCAACCACCTGACGAATTTGCCACCAGGCCTGCAAGCCATGCCATCCCTTACAGATCTCGACTTACAGGGAAATACTTCCGAGCCTGCTGGCCTGGCATCGCCTTTCTCTGCTGCGGGTAGCAGCCGCACCGCCAGCAGTTGCAGCACCGCAGCTGCACTGAACCAGCAGCAGCTCAGCAGCCAAGCTGCAGCACAAAGGCACATGCAGTCAGCACACGCTCCGGACGTGCTGATTCTGGACACCGTTCAGCAGAGTGGGTCAGACAGGCGGAGCGCGCTGTCAAGCCCTAATCGCATCGCTCCCGTTGAGTCCAGTATGTGGCAGCAGGCGTCTGCTGACGAATGCATCGACTTGGAAGGACCTGGCATTGACTTGGTTGGAATGCATCTCGAGTCTCCCGGGCAGGTGGAAAACGTGGCAGCAGCAACAGCTTGTGACAGTGAGAATCAGCAAGGGGTTTCGCGTGCACCACCGCTGTCGGAATTGACAGCGTTGCCGCCGGCCTGTGCCGCAGTGCTGTACAGGTCGTGGAGCACTCTGCAAGGCGGCTTGCGGGAAGTACACGAGGGGCGGCCGCTGACGCGCGGCGGAACTGCACAGACGGAGTGTGCGCCGCCCCGCACCGGCATGCAACTACAACGGCCGCGCACTGCCGCCCCAGGCACCCCAGGCAGCCTAAACAGACCTCGAACAGGCTCCAATGTAACCTCCCTGGCTGGGCGTGCACGGCCCGGGACGGCTGCCACAACACGATGGTCGACAGCATCGGAGAGCAATGAGCAGTCTGGTGCATATGCTCTGCTGGCCGGCCCACCACGGTCAGCAACGTCTGCACGGCCAGGAAGTGCCTTGACAACTGCAAGGGGGCCTGTGCAGGGTGGTGACACCGGGCAGGAGTGGGACGGTGCTGGCAGGGTAAGGAGCGGCAGTGCATCGGGGCAGGATGTAGAAGTAGGGTTCAAGGGCATGCCAGCAGTGACTTTTCCTTTCACCGCAGGTGTGCGTTCCATGATGCGACAACTGTCTGGCAGCAGCAGTAGGAAGATGAACGGTGGAGCAGGGCTGGGCAGCAGTGGTACTCATGAAGTGGCCTTGTCTGGACAGCTCAGAGCAGATAGCCCTGAGAACGGTACTGCGAGCCCTGATAAACTTGTTGCGCGGCCCCTGTCTGCAAGCCAAGCACGGCCCAACAAGCACAGCAACGGCAAAGGAACCGCAGACGACGCCTTGCATACGGTCCAGTTGCTGCTGGCTGCCAGGAATCCGGGGCTATTGCAGAGTCTTGAGCAGGCCATTCACGAGGAGAAAACACACTAGGTAACTGCTTACGTGATGATTGTCGTATCTACGTGACAAAAGCGTAACACAACCGTCAAAGTACCCTTGTCAAGCTTCAAAAAGAGAGGTGGTTAGTGGCGAACTGCCTGTGACCAAAAAAAATGTTTGCCAGTTCTGGGACAGTTTCCAAGAACAGCACTGGAACCAGTGTGGCAGCAGGGTAGCCCGGTCGGTCAGATTGAAATCACAACGAGCTCGTCAGGCATGTGAAGCATCCTTATGCCAGGTGCAGCTGCATGCAAAGTCTCTCTTGCCTGCGCCATCCCTTTGCAAGGCGGTCTCTGCTGCCCCTGCGATGCCATGCAGCAGGCCCTCACGACACGGGTCACGGCGCGGACAATGCGCGGACAGTCGTGCTGTATGGCTGTATTCAGGTTACACACTTGTGCGACAGCAACAATACGCAATCGTCAAGAATTGGGCGCTCCTTTAGTGGCAGAGTGTCTGTGACAAGATGTGATTGGGAACCTATATATAGCAAGTGCAAAGCCGTGTCATGTAGTACAACACAGTCATTGAGCTTGATGACACAGCAGGCCCATGTTCGGAGTGTGAGTTTGAGGCTAAGAAGGTATTAGAACTGTTGGGTATCTAGTGATTACATTGGTTGTTCGTGTAGGTGCATCCAAGGAAGGAGGCCATCTCACCTGCAGGAGTTAGAGCAACGAGCATCACGTTTGAAGGTCCTGCTCTTGATGAGCGAAAGGTGGCATGGAAGCTTTCATCGGATTCATTCCATCCTGACTCTGGGAACTGGTATACATAGGCCTGGGTAGTCCCATGTAATCGCCTTCTGCTGCCAGTAGAGACATGCTGCGAGGGCTGTCCAGACCACTTTACAAGACTCCGTGCCTGTCAGATAGGGTAGTAAGAGCAGCAGCCTGAAAGGTCAAGAGCAAGAACCGCTGAAGACTGAGGTTTCGGCTCATGGCTGACATGCAACGCACGTCCAAACCAAGCCTACGGGTCTGGCATCCTGTTGCAACAACAAGAAAAGCCAAAACTTCGTACCAAAAGTCAATGAAAAACAAACATTGGCTTTGGCCTTTACAGGCTATGTGATGAATCAAATCCATGCGACACACTAGGGTGCTTTTCTGTGTATGAGTGCAGCCCCATGCTCCTCGTACTCCTTCTTAGACATCCACATCTGTTGGAAGGAACCAAGCGACGCCAGAATAGAGCCACCTGCATGACACGTGCAAGCATGAGACAATCGCTCAACGGCAGCACATGCATGTTGCATACGTTCCAGTGACATCCTTGCAACGACATGGTGTCGCTAAGGGGTGGCAAGCTCAATGTATGTGTTCAAGTATGGCTGACCGTGTTGTTCCGTTACTCTGACCATGCCCAAAAACCATACCCGCTACAATCTGCGCGGACCCCTTCCTCCCCTCCTTGTTTAGGTTTTCCATCCCCTGCCTCACCAATCCACACGCTGAATTTCCGTTCCATTGCGTTGGCTGCCATGACGACTTTGAACCGACCGGCCTGCAGTCACAAAAGTCACATCCATGCAGTGAGAGATTGCATGCTGTGGCCCAAGCCCGACTTGCAGTAAACCGTGCGGATGGCACACTGAGGTTGGAGAAAGCGTTAAAGGAATTCAACATGCTGCTTGCGTTCTGTTCATTGCAAGACCTGTGCGGATGAAGGCCAACTGAATCCAGCAGTTACCTAACAGTAACCAGAGCGTTGCCTTGGTGTGTGCCAAACACAGTAGATATAGTCAGTGAGCAGACTTACAAACACCAGATAAACGTTGTCTGTGTGCTGCTGCTGCTGATCAGAGGGCATTACGATGACCATGAAAAAAGACAGTCATGCACTGATGCACCCGCCTGTGGCCCCTGGTCTTGGAGCTCCTTTTCCAATCGATCCCTGAGCGATGGAGTGGATGACACGCCGCCTGTCAGGACGACACCCTGCAAGACACGTGGCAAGGGCTTGATGATACTCCACCAGCCCACAGCTGGTCGTATCAGGCAGGGGTAGCGCACCAAATCCTGCTTAGAGGCACGCCCATTGCTAGTCGCTTGCACAGGCACACATTTTTCCTTCTGTCCTGTTTTTCCATTTTTTGTCGTTTTATTTTGTTCACCCCCAATTCTTTCCGCACGCATCACGAACCTGGTAGAGTTCCCTTCTCACGTCCACATCACACTTGTTGATGGACTCGAGCACAGCGGCTGCATGCACATGGGCCACAGGGCAGGTCAACCGACACATGACGGGCATGCTCACATGCACACATGCAACCTTCAATGTCGCCTGAAACGTTGGGCCATCCCACCTAAGTTGTTAATAAATGTTCACAGGGTTGCAGGGCATGTCCTTCGTCTGCATTTGGTTCGATTGTAGCAGTCGTTGACCATGACCACGTGTAGGTCTGCTGCTGTGTTGACAAAGGTGTCTTGAAGCGCGTGTGTAACAGCCAATGCAATCAGCTTCACTTACCGGGCAGCGATGGCACAGTGGTGGTGCCGTCCGCCCTCCTGACCAGCTCCTGGTTGAAGCCCTGGAAGCTGGACAGCAGCTGCGGCTGGAAGAACACCTCCGGGATCTGAAGGGAGCAATGGTGCATGGGCATGCATGTCACATAGTCTTCAGACGAGCGTTTTATTACTGTGGTCTTGCGATGGTCAGTATATCCAAAGTGTGTGCAGGCATAATGTCGCAAGTTCTAAAGCAGGCGTTTCTTTACTGTCGCCAGACTGACTGGGCAGTGACGAACATGCTCAAATGATGCTGGCTGCGTGTTTAGCCATGGGCGAACATGTCTAACTGATATTGGCTGCGTGTTCAGCCATGACGTACACATGTCCAGCATGTTCAGGGTTTGTTCACGCACAACTTGATCATCGTGTAGGCAGCAGGACAACGCAAAGGCTTGCTGGAAAGGCCTGCACATGACGTTGCAGTCACAGTGGTGCACAGCACACAACAACATGTTGCATGTGGTGAACTGGCATAGAGCAGGGCACAGTCCACGATGCTTTTGCCTGCAGAAGCTGAATTCTCCTATACAATACATCGCATAGTTAGGCGCAAGATGGGGTGTCAATGTGACCCACCTTGAGCCTGTCTGCGCCCACTGAGATCTCAGTGCCATCAGGAAGCTGCATGTGCATGCCACACGAACAAACGTTGAGGTCTTCCACATCATCAATCGAGCTGTGCATGTGGCTGTGCCTTAGACAGCCACATGTGAGTGAGGCAGTACCCTGTAGCATGGAGCCAGCTGGTGGCCCAACGTGAGCACCCTCCGGACTGCATGTGCTTCAGCAACCTCAAGTGCCTTGTTGCATAGTGCATGGCAGGCATCTGACACGCGCCTTGCTAAAGTGAGGCCTGGCTAGATTGATGGTGGGCGCAGAGAGCACAGCATCCTGCCATCTGACAATAGGAACGAACTGCAAAGATTGGTTGACCACAGAAGTGTGTCAAGCGCCCAGCCAACAACTTACTTCGTATATGGATGTTGGCAAGTGCTGGTGGATAACCTCGTCAAAAGGTGTCTCGTTGACCTTGCACAAGGCCTCACGCAAATCCGTCACAAGCTGTTCGACCTGCATCGAAGTGGAACGCATTTGATACAGGCATTAGAACAACGTATGACATGATGGTGGTGAAGAATCGCCATCGCTATGCACAGTGCATGCATGTGTGTCATCAGCACACCGGCAGTGTAGCAATGGTGCGCCTACAGAAGTGGTACGTCACAGACTGTTCAAATCGATGGTACAGACAACATACATGCATGCGCATCATAAGCGCTCAAGCTGTGTATGGGTGCTGTGGCTGAACAACTGAAGAAATCGTTCCAACAAATGTCAGATTGTCCACATTGATGTGCAGGGCGATCTTTGTGCTTCAGATTTCAGTCACTGCCACAGCAGCAGGCTCACCTGGTACGCATGAAAAGAAGCTGTGGTCTTCGGTAAAGATAGCTCCTGTACCTGCAGTGGCATATCGTTTTGGGACAGACTGTCTGCTGGTGTGTGTCTTGTGATCAGCACGGAAATCAAATGATGCAACATGTCCGGGCTGACAAACACATGTGGGGGCATCAAGCAGGTCAAGACGGCTTACCTGGAACTCGTTGGGTGCCACCTCTACCCGTTTGAAGGAGTACCTTGGAAGCATCTTAATTGCACGAGCCTCCAGGGCCTGCAGCACGCGTTCAGAGTTTGCACAATATGCTGCAGTAATCCATTGCATGCGGATTGCAGGTACTTGGCTACGTATGCTTCCCACAGGCTCACCCTCTGTGTGAGATGGCTGAGTAGCTTTCCGCCCACTGGTGTGCTGGAGGCTGACTTGGTGAGAACGAAGCCATCATGGACGGCAGTCACTGCATGCAATCAGAACAGCAAAATGTTTGTGCAAGCCAAGGTCCCGGGCAAAGCAAGAACACTCCACCCAAAAGCAGAGCCGCATGAGGCATTGCCGCATGATGGTGCATGGACCCTGGTAACCGCACCAGCACGTGATTGCGCCGACGCGCCGCGATGACTGGGAGCGGCAATAATTCTACTGCCCTTATTGACTTTGACTGTTAGGCTATCAAAGCCTTTACCGCCTCAACCAAGGAAAACCCAAACCGCTGGGTAGTGATCAGCCGGTGAACTCGTGTAAAATGAGCGAGGCTGTGAACCCGAAGGCGTATCCCTTGGCGGACGCCCAGCTGTCCAACACCATCATGGACATCGTGCAGCAGGCTGCCAACTACAAGCAGCTGAAGAAGGGTGCCAACGAAGGTAAAAAGTAAAACGCGGCGGCTAGACTGAACAATCAACAACAAGCCTTGCACGTATTAGACATCGGAACAACGATTGCATGCATGCAGCCACCAAGACGCTGAACCGCGGTATCTCGGAGTTTATCGTGATGGCTGCCGACACCGAGCCCATCGAAATCTTGCTGCACTTGCCCCTGCTGGCAGAGGACAAGGTGAGAGCTCAAGTTCTTCCTTGGAAGAGCTCTGACACACTCAGTTCTCAGTTTAACAAACATCACAATCAACGTTTGTACCATGCTGCGCAGAATGTGCCCTACGTGTTCGTGCCCTCAAAGGCGGCGCTTGGCCGTGCATGCGGCGTGTCACGCCCGGTAAGCAGGAAAAGGCATGCTGTCAGGAGTTGAGGTCAGCCCCAGATGTCACAAACACGGCAGTGCATCAAGAGTTCATGCCTCGCATGCGCAGGTGATTGCAGCCTCAGTGACCACGAACGAGGGCAGCCAGCTCAAGACCCAGATTCAGACACTGAAGGTGAGGCAATGATTGACCTCGAGCCAACTCGTGCAGTACCATGCAAACACAACTCAGTCCTGCCATGCCCTGCACACATGCTTGCAGGACTCAATTGAGAAGCTGCTCATCTAATGGAGGAGGACCAACACAACTGACAGACCAAGACGAAATAATGTCTCATGGTCATTAGGGCAGGCTCGATGCAGTGGGTTGAGGTGATGGCATGCCACATGCAATTCTTGTAACACCATGCAAGCGACTGAGTCAGAGTCAGTCAAGTGACTGAGTCAGAGTCAGTCAAGTGACTGAGTCAGAGTCAGTCAAGTGCAGCATTCAGTGGAAAACATGACAGTGTCAGCCAACGCCCAACGCCCACACAGCTTGCCCACCTGTGGTGGCGCGGTAGCCTGCATCCACCACCAGACCTGTTTGCCGTGCCATTGCAAAAGCACTGAGCGCCTGCAAGTATGCATGCATGCATCACACGAAACCTAGCATGGTTACCAGGTGCACGCGCACGCAGCGTCCTTGGTACTGCAAGTCAGCTCGTACTCATTGTCATTAGAACACCTGAAGGTTCGTGCCTGCTGTCTGTGCATGAGATGGCTGTACGTACCGCATTCTTAGCTAGGAAGACTGCTGGCACTTTGAACTTTTCAAACAGCAGCTCGACTGTCTTTTCCCGCACAGCTCTGGGGGATGCATTTGGCTCAGCCATGAGGATGGCATACTCGGTAGGGTCCGCACGCAGGCGGTCCCTGAGAACACATGCAGAGTGCCAGCAAGGATGTAGACAGCAGCCTAACAATCATCAAGTAGAGCAGTGGCGAACCAAACACGTATCTGACCTGGCCTTTAGAGTGGAAGACCAAGCAGCGTCAATACATTCGTGCAGCCTATCCACAAACGTGGTACAACAGTCTGAATACTGGTGCTGTAGGAGCTCTGGCAACACCCAGGCTCAGCTATCACTGCTGGCCCCTGATGCTTTTGCCAGCCATGAACAACATCTGAAAAGCCAAGACCGTTTGCAAATAAAATCTTCATGGTTCATACGAGACAATGTGCAGATCAAAGCATTGGCCAATGAGAGCATGTCGCAATAAGCCATGTCCAGGCCATGGTCTGCAAATTATTGAAATCAGTTCATGGACACAGCACACTCTGAGGCTTGGGCCAATACTCACTTGAATGCATGCTGCCAGAGTCCCTCCACCATCTCCCAGTCCCCAACCGATTCGTCCGTGCTCGAAAAGGGTGAGACTACCTGCACAGATGACCAAGCCCTTCAAGTTCAGTACGAGGGCCAAACCTCAAGCTGCCACAACAGCCCAACTGTACATATGTCGGCGTTGGCATGCACAAGCACATGTCTGCTGACACAACATCAACCGCCCAGTCTTCTCTGCAGTGGATGTGCAGTTGCTTGGCATGAGCACCACTGCCACCACCTCTGCATGCGTGTGCTGCGTGCCCGTCCGCTGTGCAAGCACCACTGCCACCACCTGTGCATGCGCTTGCTGCGTGCCTGTCCGCTGTGCAAGCACCACTGCCACCACCTGTGCCTGCATGTGCCGAGTCCCTGTCTGCTGTGCGAGCACCTTGCCACCACCTGCGCACGCGTGTGCCGTGTCCCTGTCCGCTGTGCGAGCACCCCTGCCACCATCTGTGCATGCGTGTGCTGCATGCCTGTCCGCTGTGCAAGCACCACTGCCACCACCTCTGCATGCAAGTATTGCGTGCCTCTCCGCTGTGCCAGCACCACTGCCACCACCTCTGCATGCGTGTGCTGCATGCCTGTCCGCTGTGCAAGCACCACTGCCACCACCTCTGCATGCGTGTGCTGCGTGCCTGTCCGCTGTGCCAGCACCGCTCTCCATGCTTCTGCATGCAGCTTGCTCATGCCAACTGTGCTTGTCCATGCATCCTTGCGCGTACACACACCTCCATGTTGTCTCTTCGAAAACTGACACCAGCCTGTCCGATGTAAAGCTGCCTGGCTGGAGGAGGTGCGCCATCTACGTCCATGCCACTGCTGCCCGTCACCACGCCCACATGCTGCGAACAAGCGCATGCATTACCATCAGCTATCCAAGCGCAGATATTGCCCATGCTGGAGGTTTTGAGAGGATCGCGGGCTGGGCGGGTTGCGCGCAGAAGCAGATCCCTTTCAATGCATGGCTGGTAGAACGCACCGATGGAAACACGGCTTTTGGCGCATCATCGCCAGCATATCCAGCCTTGCATGTGCAGGTCCCGACATCCAGCACCAGTGCATTAACCTCATCTGCACCACGACTTGAGTTAGCGATGCCAAGGCTGGATTTTTGACGAATGCATTAAAGCACCTTTGCACGCACCTCCACCAAACATGTTAGACATGGTGAATACGCTGATGAATGATACAGCGTCAGCTTCGGTTCGCCAGTTTGATCATCAATCTAAAGGCACGGGTTGTATTTTCTGATGCTGCTATGTAACTCCGTGCATCGATATCCTCCAAACCATCGAGCTGATCAAACAGCGAAGTCTTACACACAATCAAGCAGAGAAAACTAACGAACCCAAAGAAACGGCGGCGACTGGCACCAATTTTGCCCGTCTTGATTACATCTGGTCTACAGCAATGGCAACCACCGCGTGAGCACACAGAGTTTGAGTGAATCGGCATGTCAATGGTCAAATCAGAGTGCTTGCCAGGTATAGTTCTGGGTAGCCATCCGCCATACTGCCACGCCATACTGCCATACATAACACGGTAAAGCAATACTCGCGCAAGAGTGCAACAGGTTCTGTTGCCGCCGTCGACAAGGTTGCGTCCCAGGTACACCCGCTATCTGATTTCCACAGCAGTGTAGCCGTTCTCCCCGCTTGTTGACGGACCGCCACCACCCAATGCTTGCAAGAAAGCCCCTGAGTTGAGCACAGCTGTGCCACCAAGGATCACGCGCATCTGCGGATTACGATCGTTCCAGTCCGACACCGCTTTGGCCTCCTCAAACGTTGATCCGCCCACAATAAACAGGATGGCCTCCCGCGGCGGCGCGCGCTTGTATGTTGCTTGGTAAGCCATAGCTTCGTCCTGTAATCGGCAACACGAACGTTCTGGTCAGCTTAGGCAAGCAGATGTCTGCAACGGCGTGTTGCTACATCGCTGCAGCCAACAAACAGCTTTGACATCGACTTGTGCGAGTTCCAGACAGCATGGCGGGCACGCAGTGAAACATGCACACACCTGTGTTGATGCCATGAATGGGTACGCTGCCACGTCCAGCTTGTCCGTTGAGAGGTTGGTGAGCGTGGCGGACAGAAGTGGGGTGTGCTGTGTGTAGACGTTATCCACGCCCTGAGCACGACAGTCACCACACGGCAGGCATTCAAGGGTTGGTATGCAGTTAGCCAGAACCTGCCTGACAACTCCCTCTGCCCAACTCAGACACGTGCACCGCATGCCAATGTCCACGCTGGCGGATACCTCCCTTTCTGCCAACTTATGCCTGCCTATATTCTCCCTGCCTATCAACTCGCTGCCTATGTGACGGCCCCCACTTGCTCATCCAACCGTTTCTGCTCTGTTATCTCACCTTAAGCCCCTGGAAGATTGTCCTGGCCTTGTTGACGATAGACCGTGTTGCATAGAGGTCTCCTGCTCGCTGTGACAATCCAGCCGTGCGCAGGACGGCATCAATCGCAGCATAGCACACTGGCTCCCTGCACACACGCAGTGATGAACTGGCGTCTGAAACAAGCAACTACGATGAAAGACCTGCTAGCCTACAGCGCAAATAGTGACTGCGACTGTGCGAATAACTTTCTCAAGCTCGTGTCAAAAAACCCGTACAAGCTGAGATGCATGATTGTCCTAAAGGTGCGATAACACCGCAAATCTGGGTTCCTATCCAATCCAATGCAATCGAATCCAATCCAATGCAAATTTGAATGCTTTGGGGTGAGTAATGGCAAATGAGGCCCAAAAAGTCCGTGTCCGACCTGTCTCTGACGCCTGCTGTGACAAGGAAGTCTTTGAGCTGCTGAACGCGTATGGTGTCCTCCTCAAATCGCAGTGCGTACAGCATCACAAGACGTATCTGGAAAGCAAGGCGAGACCGGAAGCATGCAGGGCACATATTCACAGCAAGAAAACAGAGGCGGATACGATGTGTCGTGTAGGAGGCTCACCGGCACCGGCTTGCACAAGTCACAGCCCTGATGCTTTCTGCGTGGCCACAGCCCTGATGCTAAAGCTGGTTATCCGATTGCTTGTGCAAATCTGCTGCCAGGCATGCCCTGCTCAACACAACACCAATAGCCTCACAACCAAACTGTTCAAGAAATGGTTGGGTTTGGTGTTGACCGTGTCTTGTTGAGCATGGCATCTTTGTTAACTGTGTGAGCAGCTGTGTAAACCCAAACCCTTGGTCCACACCTTGTCCTTGTCTGCCACACTGATCTGTCTGAGTAGGCGCATGACGTCCTCGTATGAACTGGCAGATGTGACCGCAGTGGTGGGATTGGCCAGCTCCTGTTCAGTCTGCAAGGAAGCGGCCAGCGACAAGCAGTGCGCCTCAGTGTGTGCAAACTGTGCCCACGAAATTGACTCAAGCTTATGCATGATAACAACATGTTGCGGGTACACTGTTGACTGTCATGATAGTCGTTGACAGGTCACGTGGCCATGTGGCTTCCACGCTTGACAGTTGCCATGAAGCAGGTCACACATCTGCAGCTGATGCAGCTTTTCTCTTGCATGGCGTGAGGGCAAACCCACCCACCCACACCCACCCACCCAAATCACACTCACACCCACCCGCACCCACCTCTCACACCCACACCCACCCACCCACCTCTGACACTTCCAGCAGATTCCTTTTCCCGACTGTCTCTGAGAGTTCGCTCATGAGGTTGACATGCTTGGTCACGTTTCCTTGCAGCCGCGTGAAGTCAATGTGCTCGGTCATGAACCGGCGCATGTCCTCCAGGGACTCAACCTGTAATAGGATCAGGACAGGAGAGCATCAGAACACATACCAAGGGCAACATTGGGTTGGGTGAGGCTGATCACCAGGCTTCAACCACAAAAGGCAAAGGACGCAATTGTTTGTGCAAAGGGGTACGTGTTGAAACCAGGGCATATGGCAGGACATGGGCACGGTTCGATCAAGGAGCAGCACAGGGACCAGGTCGATCCAAAACTGAGATCAAGTCCAACATCGGGTTGACCGGCTGGCCAGGCTGCAACTGAGAGGCATGGCAGAGGCAAGGATACACACATACTGGGCCGTACAACATCAAGTACAATTGTTTGCGCGATGGGCACGTGCTCAAAATAGCACAGCACGTGGGCCAAGCACAGCAGGAATGCAGCAGAATCAACAAGGTGCAGGTGTTGCAACAACACTCTGTCTGCCGTCACCAATTTGCTTTCACCTTTTGATTGTTGCCTAAGCCAGTCTACCCCAAATGGCCACACCCACATGCAGCAGACCATAACCATAGAGGCATGGCAAAGGCAGAGGACATTCGCATACTGGGCACCAGAATAGCAGCGCACCAAGACCCGGCCAGCCCCAGGTGTTGACAAAACGCTGCCTGTTTGCCCTCACCTGTGCTGTGCCACTTTTCACCTGCTGTCTGCGGCATCCTGGATGGCTGCACCATCGTTTTCTGACTTGTGCAGGGCACAACCATTCCTCCGATACCAGTTTGCCACTTAGCCTTTCCCCGGTCTGGATGGCTGCACCAGCTGAGCATGCAGCCACCTACCTGCTTGTGCTTGCTCTCCGTGGTCTGGTAGTGCTCCATGAGAGCCTTGACGCTGAGCCCGACCTCGCCAAAGTTGAGGTGCTGGTGCTTCCGGTAGAACTCATCTGTCTTGGCGTCCAGGACCAGCTCGCGATTGTCCTCGTCAACCTGAGCACAGGATAAGGGTATATATACATAGGATAAGGGAACACAGGTATGAATGTAGTGACTGGGACTTGTTAGATCAACAACCAGACCAAGGCCACCGGTGGGCTAGGTTCAAACTGTAGGTTGGAAGGGCCTCGCCCGGGAATCAAACCAGGGAAGGAAGCTAGCATCCTAATCACTAACGTCACACAGACCTGGTAACCGCCAGGTCATATCCCATGCAAGGCGACTAAGCTAGGGTGGCTAGGTATTGAAGCGAGGTTGGCTTGCTCAAGTAAGCGCTGTGTTCAGGGAATGGCATGGTAGGCAGCACAATGACCAACGGATCAGAAAGTTGCAAGCTCAGGTATAACTGAGTAAGGGTAGGCCTTCAAGCGCTGCAGCAGTCACACACAGTCAACGAGGCTGAGAATGGCATCATCTTTCACTTTTGTCACAGGTGCACAATGAAAGGTGCTATGGCTCTTGGGCCGGCTTTTCGGGCCTGAACCACCCCACAGTGTGCTTTGAGACGTGCAAGCGCTGGCACCAGTCCATCGTAGCCCAGCCATCCACCAACACCCGTCAGTCCCGCCTGATGGCTTCCATGCACCTACCTTGGCGCTGGTGAGCTTGCATGTGCTGTCATGTATTCCTATGAGCTCGTGTATCATGGCCTGGTAGGACCACTGCATGAGCAGGGGCGTCACGGGGTCGTCCCGCCGGTCCAGGATTAGCACCACAGGCGTGCTGCGGGAGCCAAAGTCAAACAACTGATATTGCTGCAGGGCAGGCACGCGGGGGCATGGCAGCAGACCAGGGTCAAGGTGGGTAAAAGCTCGAGTGTGGTCAGACATTGGCCTGAGAACAATCAGCTGCCTCTCGCTCTTTCCGCTCATAGGATCAGGTTCATATAAACTGCCAACAAGCGAGTAGAACGACGACAGTTTGGAAAATGGCTGTATTGCAGCCCAAGAGTTGGTCTGAGAACATGGCTGCTTCTCATGCTTCCATTGTTACCAGGGTTAACTTACACTGCCAAGAACAGAGCAGAGCGGTTAGAAATTGGAGCCAGCCATTCCTGCTGACCCAGAAAATGATAGCGTCGCTCCAACAGCTCACAGTACCAACAGTCTGCGCCTTTTGATCACACACATGCTGTTACATGCATGCAACCCGCTGGTGGAAATACAGTGGACAACGCCGGGCAGTGACCTCCTAAGCTCCACTCAGAGTGACGCAATCCCCATGTTGATGTATGAAAACGCTGTTTAGTCTTGCAGCTTCTTGTGTTGTACCTGTTTGAAGGTTAGGCTGTGCAGGCTGTCCGCCAGTCGCTGAGCGTGGTCCGATCCCTGCTGGTAGCGGATGATGGGCCGGCGCCTCAGGGCCAGGAACAGGGCTGATAGGCCCTGCACACATCGGTCCACCAGCTCGTACCTGCAGACACACACAACATGTGTGACAGTGTTGAGAGATGTGTGACAGAGTTGCAGTAGATGTTTTGTCAACAATCCAGTTGGCGCTTGCCACCACCATGTGCACATGGAGGCCTGTCACCTTCTGCTCCACTTGTGGAGCAATGCAGATGAAATGCTTCCTCACGCAGCACCATGTATCAACACCATGTGTGTAACAGTCTCAGGGGATTCATAAATTGGATCCATCCGTACATCTGTGGGTTGGCGCTTTTCCTTCACGTGGTTGCACTATTTGCTTTTTCTCAACGATCCATAAATCGACCCTTGGGTTGGTGCTTCCTCGATGCAGTTGCACCATTCATCGGTGCACCATATCACCATGCCCCAAAACAGATGGTACTGCAGATGACTACGCACTGCATGACCAAACATGGCACTGCATGACGTGCAGCGTGCATTGCTGCGGACTGCCATGCAGATGATGATGGTTCCCCCTTCGAGCCAATCACGGAAATACGGCCGCTAGGTCACAGTGAGACATTGGCTCGTGGGGAAACCTGCTGACGTGGCATGGAATGCCCCAAATGCTTTTGATGTGGGGCTCTTGCTATCATGAGAGCATGAAGCAGAGAAATTTCATCGACAGAGTGATGTGCATGGAAGCAAAAGAGGTGCACTCACTCCAATGTTGATGACATGGCAGTTGCCGCTGCCTTGGGGGCCAGGAAGATGTCATTGCGAGCGCAGGAGATGGTGAAGTGCTGGCTGTCCTGCACGCTGAAGTCCCCATAAAGCTCCTACAGAAGCATGCAGGCACGTTCTGCTTGACAGTGCAACCAACCCACAGCAGGCAGACCACCAGAACCAATACTATCACAATCATGCAGGTTGTGCTAGTTGTGCTTATTGTTCTGGGCATCACCTGACAGTAATCCTTGAGCCACGAAAGCCCACTGTAACAGGAAGCAGTGTTTGAACAGCCGTACAACCCTTTATCTGCTCAAATGCCATGCTGGTCACCCAGAATCACCTGGACCTCGGCAACTTGCTCCTTGGTGGCGTCTGCTTCAGCCAGCTCTTGCAAGTAGATGGGGCTCAACAAGTTGGTGAAGTCTGCAGGTATCAGGAATCAAGCTGGTTGTAAAGATGCTGCCATGGTCGTGTCGTGTCAGAATTCAAGCTGTCATGGTCTGAGATGATGTTAAGGCATCCTCATGACGCAGACAGCACGCTAGGCTGTGATTGCTTGCTTTGGTTCACTTACAGAGAAGCATCTGCTGAAAACGTGGAGCTTTGAGCTCCCTTTTCAGGGAGGTGATGTTATCCCTAGAAGGCCTGATGAACACAATGGCCTGCAACGGCAAGTAGCAACTGATTAGTTAATGCGTGTAGTGGAAGTACAAACTGTTGAGCCAGCGGCAGCGTGACGCATGCACACCTGACCTAGTGCTTCTTGCAGGGTGGTTGATGTTTATGGCGTCCTCTGTTCCACTTCAGATCAGAACTGATGCACGCACAAACCCACACACACACACATACACACCTTCAGTTCCAGGTGTGGCGTGTGCTGCTCAGGCGTGTCAATGCGCTCCACATGCACCACGCCCAAGTCTGCCAGTTCCGACCTCCCATACATGGTGCTGCATGTCTTCATTGTCTCCTTGTCTAGCAACAGGGCCTTGTAGCCTGAGGCGCTGGTAATGGCTGTGTGGATGTATGCACGCAGAATTTTCTGCACGTCCATGGTCTGAAGCGCCTCTGCTTTTTCCCCCGTCAAGGGAGTACTACGTGAAGCCATGATGGCAATGAGACGCCCTTAATAGCAGATGGCCTGCACGATTGGGCCAGACCAGTAGCTGCCTGGACCTAAGGGGGAAGCTGGGTCAGCGAACTCCGGCCTGCCGGTCTTGTACACGTTGCCATGAGTCCAGTCATCAGCACCAACTACAGTCCTTGGGTTTTCCTTCCCTGGAGACCTGGTCGTGTTCCCGTAATGACGCACGTGACCAACCGCTCCGCGAAATACGAACCTAAGACTTTTGAGTTGAAACTTCCCGGCCGTGCGGTGCGTGAAGAAACTTGTAGAGCCTATCAACTACTGTGAAAGCTGGAGTGTGAAAAGAGATGCTTATTCCAGTTGGCATGCCAGAGCCTGGGGTGCAGCCCCAGCAATGGGCTCTTATCGAGATGCAAGGCAAGGTGGAATACGCAGATGAGGAGCTAGAGCGGACCATGCGAGAAATTGGCATGCTGCGGGTCACAGATCAAGTGCGTGGCTCATTGTTTCCTTGAAGTAGACCTTGCCCTTAGCAGCTCCCAGGCCATGCCAGCCGAGCGATGTGCCGCCACACAGCATGCAAGGCAACAGGCACAGCGTGGTGACCCCATGTGACAATGCGTCCTATACACCTCCTGCACGATGTTGTTTCCTTGGTGTCCCACACTTTCGTGTTGTTGCATCTCCACAGAATGCAGGCACTGTGCAAATAACAATTGGTTACCATCAACTGGAGGGCAAGCGTGTGATGCTCAAGAAACCCTTTGCCATCATAGAAAAAGTAACCGATACAACACCTGGAGAAGAAGGACAAGTACGGTACGAGGTGAGCCAATCCATGGTTGAGTCATCAACCCATCACGCATGCATGTGGTCTGTCGCAACCAACGGACAGTCCCACAGGCAAGCCGTAACTGTACCAGTCCTTTATATGGATAGCGTTTCGCTACAGCGTGCCACTTGCATTACAAAGCATGCCCTACGCATTACAAAGCAGTACTCAGGCTGTGGCCTAAGGCGCAGCATCGGTTGAGCAGCAAGCCCCCTGATGCTGATTGGCCACGCTTCAACTATTCACGAGATTTGGCTACAAGGCGCTTCCAACGTGCCAGAGACACCTGACATACCCAATGGCATGTCGCACTTTCAGGTCAAGGGTGTCATCCGAAGCAAGTACCTCTTCAAGACGCGACCAACAGCACTCATATCCAAGCCTGCGGGCAGATGAGGGTCTGGTTCGCTTTTTTTTCCGACCTCACTTGGCTTACAAGTTTGACATTATTTAGCATTGAACATGATTTGTAGCATTATACACGTGAAAGTATCGTTAGCAGCTGCCAGTATCGTTACCTAAGACTTGAGACCTCTACATGGGTGATGCCCGGGACAATGCAAGCAATCCCCTGCTGCCCAGAAGCTGCAAGGGTTTCACAGTTCACACCGAAGGATTACCGAGTTTCAGTCACTCTCTTGGACCAAATGGAATTCAGGATTCAGACTCTCTACTGTTAATGTGCTGGACTGTCCCATGCATTGAGAACGCAATAGCCGCCTGGGATTCAAAGACCAGAACTAGGGTGCTGCTTGTTCAAACCCTCTATAACCAGTGTGGGGAAGGTCTGCGAAGGTTCACCCTTCTAGCCTTGACTGGTTATATACATCTGTTTGGAGAGAGAGACGTACTACAGTGGCTCCATCCAAAGAACTCGGACAGCCACCATAGGCAGTGTGGCTGGCTGTGCACCCTGCAGTGTGTAAGGCCGCTGTGGCACACCCCCACAGCAGCCCTGCAGGCAACCTGAGCCCCACAGCCCTGACCATCATGTCACGCTACAATCGTCTTCACTTCGGGATGGACGTGCCAACCAGTTTGGGATGGATGCCTCGCCGCAGCAGGTTGGGGCGGTTCTGCACACACATGAGTATATGTGCCCTCTATAAAACCTCTATAAAACCTATCAACTATAAACCCCCTATAAAAAAAGTAGTTTGCCGGTTCTGGGACAATACCTGGGAATGTCGCCAGGAACCAATATTGGTGGGTGTTGGTGGCTGTGACCTGAGCCCTTACCATTTTTTCCGTCTGTCGTCAGCATAGCCCGTTGTTGCCGATGCCACGGTCCCCGGCAAATGCAAGTTGTGGAACCCCAGCCGGACAAGTTGGCCTTGCAAACGGGAGGCAGTGTTGATGCCTGGCCACGTTTCAGTGATTGTGGGCCCTGCCTCTGGTTAAGTAACGAAAAACTAACGAATTAGCAAGCACCACAAACTGCTGGTCTACACAAAATAGAGCCTTGCAGCATAACTAAGCATCCAAACATTCTGTGACTTAAAACGACAGCATCCTGTGACCTAAGCAACAACAAACTGACTGTGATCAACATGGACCTACTGACAAGAGCTGAGCATCAGGTCTTGCTGATCTTTGAACAGGGGTGTGTTGACCAGACAACTGCAGACATTGACACGGATGGTTGAAAACCAGCCCCCAGGCACGAACACTGACATGGGAAAGAGGTTGGTCAGGCGCCGGGCCAGCAAAGCCGCTTTGTCCCATGCATCCGGCTTAGTGTAGTGTACTGTCTAAGACTCTTGCCTAAAAACTATCCCAACGCCAGCACAAGCAACCTGATGTTGACCTCAGTCCACACATGCATATGTGCAACATCTTGAAGCTGTGTAGAAAAGTAAAGCTGTCTGCCAAGACGTTTTGTACGCGCATGCTCGAGTAGGCCTCAAGCAGGTCATGCATACAACACTCGGCAGATGAGGATGGCATGACCGATACAGGTTCAGTGAGAGTCTTTGGAGCGCCTTTACAGTGACATGCCCTGCTGCACATGTCATTTGAGCCGCAAAGATCGATCGACACGTGGAGAGCGTAATGGAATTTGGTCGGATAAAGGGACAGTCACTGTACTTCCCTGATATGTGCTCACTGGTAGATCTCTCATGATGAACGCTACTAAAACTGGTGGAGTAGCCTGGCCTGTGCGGTAGCATGACGTAGCGTCGTCATGTGTATTCAAGCTGACTGCAGGAACTGCACAAGCCTTGATAACTGACCAGGGCCAGCACCTTGTTGTTCTACTTGAACATCTTGGAGTATGTTGCCTTCTCTCTCGCCACCTCAGCGTCAATAACTTTCTTCGCTGACACGAGCGCAGCTGCACACACGAAAGCACACGCACAGGGTTGCACTCAGGAAGAGTGAGTGAATCCAACCGCGCAACCGCTCCAAAGCAACTGGACATCCAGGCATCAGGAATGGCAATGTGCTTGAATAATCACCAAAACTGTCATGTGCAAAGAAGAGCATGTCACCGCATTGTGTCACGTCATGCCATTCTGAGTGAAAGCGGTGGCATGTCATTCTGGTTGTGTAGTCGTGGAATGTACCAGCATGGTTGTGGCCCTGACCCTTCATCACAATCAAGGTGTGCATTGAACGTCGCACCCGCCTGCCTCACCTGCGATGCCCTTGTCCCCGGGTTGCAGTGCCTGCGCCCTGCTGAGGTCAGCCATGGCCGCTTCAGGCTGCTTCAGTGCCAACTGCAACGCAAGTCCAGCTGTCACAAGTCAGATTTGAAATCTTGTGCCACATTCAGCAGCTCAGGCTCAGTCGGATTGTAACAGCAGTGCCAGCTGGCTGTTGTGAACGTGCTGCACCAGCTGTGAGCACCCTTCAAGCCCTTGATTCAAAAGATGGTGGATGGCACCTCAGTTCCTGTACCCAAGCTCGTGATCATCCTGATACCCCAAAGTCGGACCCTTGCTGCAGCCTGCGGACACGAGCAGCCTGCCATCTTACGCTAACTACAGTGTACATATGTGGATTGACAGGTACTACTGCCCCGGCTCTCCTTCCTGCCAATCCCACACCCACCATTGCTTTGGATTTCCATTTGCTCCCAACCAGTGCATGTTGCTACCCAACTACCAGTCAGTGCATGCATTCCTCATCTGCCTGCCCACCTCCTTGCTAAACCATACAGCCACTCAAAATCACCTGCCTTGGCCACTACCACAGACCAACTTTGAAGCGATTGTATTAATGATTGCCCACAGCCGCCCAACCTACCCAGCCAGCTGTAACATTTGCCTCAGGCCTTTGTTCACCTCGTCCTTGCTACACCTTTGTCAACTTCGTTCTTGCTACACCTTACAGCCACCCAATGCCACCACATGCCTTAGTTATCAGTTTCCCAACTCACCAGCGCCTGGCCCCTTCTAAAGAGGGCCTTGGAGTTGTCAGGGTCCGTTTCAAGCACGCTGGTGCAGTCCTCCACGGCCTCCTGGTTGCGTCCCATCTTCAGGCGGCACGCAGCGCGGTTGAGCGTGCATGAAACCTCCGCCTGCGGAGGCCAGATGCACACATTTCTCAGCAGCGACTGTGTATCTGCAGCTGCTCGTGTACGAGGTCATCAGGTCAAGCTACATGTAATGAACTTGTACGAGATCTGTAAGCATGACTGTTCATTGCGTGAGTGTGTGTAGTGAGAATACACAGGTGGCTTGAGCCGACCATACTGCCCTTCCTTGTTCCAATGGACCTGCCACACACACCGGGCCAGAGCTAGTGTGTCACATCCTAACCTGCATGCTGACTAGCGCTCGATGTGCTCACACACTTCGCCTGAAGCTTCTTCATTGAGCAAAGCCGTGCACGTCACCAGCCATTGTGTGTGAACCAGCCTGCACCACCAACCTGTGCTGCCTTGGCTTGCTGCTCCTCGGACAGCTGCGGTGGGTTGTCTGGGCCGTAGGTTCGGATGCGGGCGTAACGAATGGCCTTGTTATAGAGGCCAGCAGCGCCCTTGAATTCGCCTACAAACATGGCAAACAGCCAGACACGCCTCAATTGAAAAATCCTTCCTTGCACATATCATACACAGCGTCACACAAGGCACGAGGTATGGGCTTTAGGCCATGTCAAATCATACAAGCTCATTCAGACACACATCTGAGGCAACAGACACAGGTCGGAGATGCATCAAACCACCCCTTTCTTACACGCATCACAATCAACGGCACACATAGCATGCCTGGATATTGGGCCTTGATACACATTAACACGCCATCACCTCACTCAGGCAAGGAACCTGAGATGCATCAATGCAACAGCTCAAAAAGCCTTGGGTTTATCAGCGTCTTGTTGATCAACTGCCGCCAAGGCGTGGTTACAAGGAGGTACGACCATCATCAGGCTGTGTAACCAGTCAAGCAGCACGCAGCAGTCTTTCCCCACCTTGAAGCGGTTTTCCCACCTTGTTTGAACAGTTCGTTTCCCTGCACGCGGATGGCCTCTGCGGCTGACAGCCGCCACTCTACGCCCGCATCGCCTGGGGGCACATTCGCATCGTCCGGATGGCTCGGGTACTCACCCTGCACTGACACAGTTTGTTTTACGATACAGATGTAAAACTCACTCACTCAACTCTCACTCACTCGCTCACTCACTCACTGGCACGGGCACAGCGTTGACAGTTCTGGCGTTGACACTTAGCTTTGTATTTATCCATTTTCCATCAGGGACACTTGCATAGTTATGGCACCACTGACACTGTGTTCAGAGCACACACCAGCTTTGCCACAATTCACACGTTTGCGTGGCACCTGTGTCAATACAACGACAATGGCGGTGGTGGGGTTTCACGTTCCACTTTCGCCAGAGGTCCAAGCCCATGGGGCATGCCACCTGCCTGCTTGCCTTACTTCTGATCGGTCGATTGACAATTAATTGCTGAAACTGTCCACGCTCGACGGTTGATCAACTTGCTGACAACCATTCAAGAAGTCAGACACAACAGAACTCAATGACGCAAACAAGTGCCAGTCCTACTGTGAGGGTTGGCAGACCTGTGTCCACGGGCAGTGGTGCTGCCTCGGCTGGCACTGCACTGGCTACGGGGCACGAGACCTAGTCGTATAAGAAGGACGATTTGAACAGCTGATTGCTTGCTTGATTCATCTTGACTTTCCAAAATGATCAGCGCTTGACCACTGACTCTGTAACTTCCACCACTCACCTCTGCCGTGAGGGTTGATAGGTCCGTGTCCGCGGGCAGCTCACCACAGTCGACAATCTTACAGTCATGCCGTGGCTGTGTGCAGCAGGGGGGCAGGGAAGACATTGCACATCACGCGCCGAGGGGCTGCATGCTTTAGCGGGTCATTGCATATAAGACATTGTATATCGCGTGTGACGGCACGTCATGTGATTGCTCTTCAAAATGCGTCTCTTCTGTGTGGTGCAAATCCAACAGCTTCCTTACTGTCGGAATGCAGCTGACGCTCAGAGAAGCACTGAAGCATGCACCGCACCCCTCCCGCTCATATCATCGGAGTCAACACATCCTGGTACTTAGGCAGTGCGCTGCTTATTGCAATGACCATAACCAGAGGGTTGTTGTTGCCATGACTCTTGCCTGCTCACCTTGTCTTTCTCGTCTGTGTCACTGTCCTCGATCTCGCGAACCAGACCAAAGCCGCTCACAACCTGGCCGAACACAACTGCAATGCGCACAACATGCATGCCGACTGAGCAGGCCAGCTAGGACGCAAATGCGTGCAAACAAATTAATCAAAAGGGCCTTGCAGTGCGTTCTGACTGGCGAAATCTCTTCACATGCTTGCATATGGCAGATGGACATGACATCACAAACATGCCCAAACAACTGGGCTCAGACCTCTGTCTTCTGCAAAGGCTGTGATGTCCCCCTACACATTCAGTATTCATTGTCAAGTATTACCCCTACGATTTATGCTTCCGTGGTTGGTTGACTCGGTGAAAACTCTCTTAAGCATGCACTCTCATCTTGAACTTGGAACAGATAGTCAGGCTAACGTTCTTTGAAACCTTGCACATGCCAGCATTGTCTTTGAATAGGAGGTCGTCAAACTTAATGCGTACAGAAGTCTGTTGGCCCCAGCAGGACCCACCATGCTTGCCATCCAAGTGCGGCGTGGCAGCTGTGGTAATGAAGAACTGTGACCCGTTGGTATCCTTGCCGGCATTGGCCATGGAGAGGAGGTACGGCCTTTCGTGCTTCATGGGGAAGCCCTCGTCCTCGAACTTGGGCCCATAGATGGATTCGCCACCTTGCAAGCCAGGGTGAAAAGTAGGGATGAGTTAGTAGGCAGTGGAGGGGTACGGACGCCAATAAAACGCTCAGGCAAGCCACCTGTTCCGTGCAGGGCTGAGATGTGTATGGGCCCTTGCCTTAGCAAGGCTGTGATGAGAAAGGCATGAAATCAGCCATCATCTACCAGGCTGTAAAAAGAAACCCGACAGTCACCACTGGCTTCCTGTCTAGTATCCAGTTAAACAGTAAAACAAAAAAAGGTGTAACAAGGTCCGTGTGAGTATTGAGGATACCAATGTGTGAAGTGGTGCGCTGATTGCGACACAAACGTAGGTGCATGATTCAACGTGTATGATAGCCTGGCTCATTGCATCTGTTGGGTTGCAATACCATAAACCGTACAACCTGTGCTGACTCATGACTGTGTGACATCAGTAGGCGTGGTGCCACCATTGGTGACATGATTTATGTTCAGTGTGTGAGAAGTGCTAGTGACAGCATCATGTATTTGACGCATTTCACACCTGTGCCGTTAAACATGCTGAAGTCCCCGCCTTGGATCATGAAATCCTTGATGCAGCGGTGAAAGATAGTGTTCTTGAAGTGCAGAGGCTTGCCGGTGGCAGGCCCAATGCCTGCCTCGCCAGTGCAGAGCTGCCTGAAGTTTTCTGCCGTCTTTGGAAGCACATCTTTGTACAGCTCCATGACGATTTGCCCACCTACCAGCATGCAGGTGTGGCAGGGATTGACATAAACAACGTGCGGCATGCTGGTAACGCACATGACGTTGCTCAGGCCACGCAGACGTAGTAAAGACTCACTTGGCTCGTCTCCAATTGAGACGTCGAAGTAAACCAGCGGATTGTTGGCATCACGTTTCGCCAAGGGCGCCATTCTGTTGCGCGCTGGCTTCCTTGTGCGAGCGAAGTATCAAGAGCTGATGGAGTTGATCTGACAATCCACACGGCCTCAGCGTGCTTCCCAAATTGATAACCGCAACGGGATCGTAACGGCGATCTTGCGAAGACACCTGTCAAAACAGCGAACCACTTTGCGGGCTCCCACATGCATCTGCATGCTGCATGTCTGTGTGCCCACCATGCAATATGGTGCGCTCTGTTAGGGATTGCTGGAGAATCACTTGCAATTGCAAGGCCGATGCCAGAAGGCAATGACTGGGCTTTGCCAACCCAGCAACCGCTTTTCCCTTT
>QAXH01005106.1:48786-73159 GCA_004335635.1 Chloromonas sp. AAM2
GAGATGCTGCCTGTTATGGTCTGTCTGGGTTGATGCACAGTCTTCCTCTTGTCAATCCCCCATGCATGGCTATTACCACATAACATTCATCGCCGACCTTGGCATAGGGAAAACAGAAGATATCAATGGAGTCCATAGAAACTCACCAACCAATACATTTGCGCAGTCAAGTACACGCACCCTCGTCAAAAAACGTGGCAAGGCTCAACCTACCAGATCCCATTCCACATGCGCAAGGATTTTCCTCGAAGCGTCGAACCAAGCCGTTTGCCACCATTTTAAATCTTCAGTTGAAGCACAACCACCCGCCAGATACATCAAGCAACGCACTTCCACTCGTAAGCACCACGGACCTCTGCTATGCACCGATCAGCCAAACAGTCCCATGTGCACTCAAAACCATCTTCAATAAATGAAGCAGCAGAAGGACTGTACGTGCAGCATCATGCACCCCTGCTTGCTCTGTCACGCTCCTCATAGAGCTGTAATACCCCTTGTCCAGGTGTAGATTACTTTCTGGCAGCAAGTATCCACAGCTTCTGCGAGCTCAGGTGCTTGTATCCTCTGTTATCTTGGTTAGAGAGTACCAATACACCAATACTTTCGTAAAATTGTTTGAGCCACACACTGTAGTACATGTCCATGATGGAGCCCATGATGGGGCCAGTTGCCTACATCGTAGTGCACCGAATGCCAGGCATGCAAGAAGTGTTGCGCTGCAGCTAGCCTGAATTTGACGAGGCCAAACGATGATGATTCACATCTTCCGAGCATGGGCAGGCTTGGCCAAACCCTGCAGGGACCCTCAAGTTTCTCACTTTCTGTCCCACCAGCACAGAAAAAATGGGCGGTGCACCTGGGTAGGACATGATCCGCTCCCGTCCCTGTTGATCAACACCGCGACTACCAACAACCCAGCAACACATCTTTACATTTTATGATGCTGATAACATGTACTATGGCGACAGTCTGCTCACACCAACTATCATGATGGGTGCTGAATCTGATAACGTGCCGTGAGTCTATGTACAACGCAGCCGCACACGTCACTGCACCCGCTGCGGCTCCTGCCCAGACCCATGCTGCGCTGAGCAGGCATCGCTGGATTTGTCTCTCCCCTGGCCTGGCTGTGCCCCGCCAGGCCCCTGCTGCTGCTGCCCCTGCTGCCTGCCATGGCCCAGCCTCCCGCCCTGGTGAAGCTTGAGCAGAGATGACGGCCCGTAGAGGGATGCGCAACGGCTTTCAAACGCTCCGGCCATGCGCTGAACCACCTGCGTCAGCAAGGTCAGCAAGGCTGCGTCAGCCAGGCCAGCAAGGCTGCGTCAGCAAGGTCACCAAGGCTGCGTCAGCAAGGTGGATACATATAATCAAATGGTGCTGATACGATACTAGATGGTCTGCCAGCATGCGCCTCATATGGAGTTTAGGTGCTGTCCACCGATGCCCCTTTTTTTCTGCACACCCTTTTTTAATGCACCGTTGTCAATGCAAAACCGTCAGACAAGGCAAATGATTACCAACTCTGTGCACTGCTGATGACCTCCACACCCAACCGTCATGCGCACGTAAACGTACACATTAAGGGAGGTATGACTCAAACTACGCCAGTTGCCCATGAAAATGCCCAACCAGGTGCCCAAAAAAAGAACAAAGCGGAGCCTTTCCATCATGCCTTTCCATACCTCGGAAAAGAACACGTCTGCAAGGTGCCCGTACAGCGCGCTGTTGAATGCGAAGTCCACATTGAAGGATAACCAACATGTGCCTGGCGAGGGCCCTGGCTCCATAGACCACGTGCTGTCCAGGTGGTGGAACAGCATGCTATTATTGACCGTGGATTGCACCTTGCGGTGACGTTGTAATGTCACCTTGGATACGTATCTGCAAAGAATACCAGCCACAAGTACTGCATCCTGTTTCATGTGACATGTTGGTTCATGTGGGCAAGGGTGGTGGCCTGGCCATGGCAGCTGAATTGTGAATTGGCACGATTTGATCTTGATGTTCCAATCCAGGCGCTGAGCAGGTCAGAAGATCGACGCTGCTGCTAACAACCAAGTCCCAAGATACGCCAATCCATGTGCCAGTACACCCCACCTCCCTCCTGCGCCCGCCTGTAGCAATTCTCCATACCTCACCTCTCCACTAGCAATTGAAAGCCCACCTCCAACTCTGCTTCCATGCTTCTGCCATCATCTGAGCACTTGCTGACTACCGATTTCTGGCACCAAGGTACGAACTTATGGTACTCGTTGACATCTGACACCACTGAGTACATTTGCTCAGGAGACCACCTGCAGACGCCATGCCGACAGTGCGCCTTATGAATTCAATCCAATTATTGTGCGCTGAGGAGTGCCTCATAAACTGGCTAGAACAGAGTCAGCCGTCGGTGACATGGACTGGCACCTACCCGACAAGTCGTCGCTGACTAAACTTCCTTGAATCCGGTATCCCGAAGCCTCCAAATATACTTCTTTGTTGTGTAAACCACGGCAAGCTCGCTGTGCCATGAGGCCCTTTGTTCGCCAGAGCTCCGATAGAGGTTCGGAACGGCGTGCGAGCATGCCGCTGTTCACACAAGATGCTGCCTTGAAGCGCCTCGCCACAGCACGGTACTAGAGCTTGTTGGCAGCTGTTGTAAAAATGTTGCCCATGTAGCTGCGTCAGCGCTCTCATTCCTCGCATTTTGAAAGTGGATTGCGCTTAGTATTGCTTTTGCCGGGCTGTTGTCACAGGCTTGCGTGTTAAGAAGTCTCGTCTCAGATCAAAAGTTCCGAGTAGGCTGATGTAAAGTCGAGTCATAAGTGTGAAAAACGTTACTTCGCGTAATTTGGTTGCGTTACCGCAACTTTGAAGAAGCTGTGAAGGGCCAGATGTATCTTGCCAGGCTTTCTCAACACGGAAAAACAAGCAAGTGGGGCGCAAGCAAGCAATATGGCACACGTCAGCTGCCTGGTTTGCAGCAAAGGTTGTGTGGCTGGCCAGGTGGTATGACTGAACTGGACAGTGTTTGACGACAAACATCCACAGACCCAGCCCCAGCTCCTGTCTTCGTTGATAAACAGTAGTTGTGCTCCTTCCACGCGTAGAAATGGATTGCCTTCAGGTTCCATGATTGGATGCCTTGAATTTGACAGAATTGAAGTTAAATGTCACAAGTCTACGTAATAACATGTGTTGATGCATCACTCCGGGGACATTGGCCAGCCTACAAGACCTCAGCTCAGTAGCAGAGATACCCGGTTGCTGAGCTCAAGAATTCTCTTCCATGTCTCTTCCATATCAACAGCAGGGGGAGCTTAGTGGTGGGTGGTGAGGGTTGCGTCGCAATGCTTGCCTACCTGAATGCTTGTCCGACAATTGGCTTCAGGCAATGATGTGCTGCCGCATATAAGCATTTCCAGTGGCCTTACCTCTCCATTCAGGAACTCAACTGATGAAACAAGTAGGAAGAGCTGCAGTGGAAGCCTGATGAGTTTGACCAATTCAGAAGTGTGACGATCCTGCTCACTCACGTTTGTGTTTTGTGCCTCTCGATGACGACGTGTGCCTGCCTCTCACCTTCGCGGCGCACCTTCGCGCATTCAGCACCACGTACTCGCCATGTCGGCTCAGCTGGGCGTGGGCCTGAATCGGCAGGGCTTGACCCACAAGAAAAGTGCTGGCCAGAGGTATGGCCGTTGGTGGGACGCAGATCAGCGCATCGAGCCTGCGTCTGCATGAATATTGAGCCACAAGCCTTGTCAAGCAACTGGCACAAACATTGTTGGCGGGATCAATAGCGATGCACCAGCCTCAGAAGTGTTGCTGCTGATAGCTCAATGAACACCATCGCCCTTTCTGACTGTGCAGGACGTCCGGCCGGCAGTCAAGCGTGAATGTGCGGGCTCAGGACGATGCAAAAGCAGTTGGAACGTCCATCCTGAGAGGTAGTATCTCGCGGCCAAGGCAATCGTGTGCCATCGCTCCATGACACAAGTTTCTGAGGGGAAATGCATGACGTGCATCGCAGGTTTGCCGAGCTTGCCATTCGGCACTGGCACATTGAGCCTGAAGCCACAAAAATCGGGCACAAGCTTTCTACAGAGCCTTACAGGCAGCGTCAACAAGACCAGGCAGGCGCCGGATGCGGGAACGGTGAGGGACCCACACACAATGGGCAGCCAGCAAACCCATCTGTTTAATGTCCATGCAGCAATTCATTGGCCCATGGGTGTAATTGTCAGCCTTGTGAAATGAACTCTGGTGGTACTCAGCTACGCCATGGGGCCCTACACCAACACTATTACATGTCACTCAGACGCCTGCAGTTTGGGATTTTGCACAGTGCAGTGGGCGATCAGCTTCTTCAGCACCGGAGTGGCAATTGGAATGTTACGCATGCCCCATGGTCATAACCGTGCATGGCGTTTGCTCGTCTGGAACTCAGCTTCGCCTCAGCTCAGTGTCAGCAGCAAACAGCCCCTGACACAACATTGTCACACCGCTCCATTCGCAGGTGTATGTTGCGGGTGCAACTGGCCGCACAGGCGCTCGCATTGTGCGTGAGCTGCTGCAAGCTGGCTTAAAGGTGCGTCCAGGCAACAACCAAAGCTGCCCAGCAGTCGATTTCATGATGAATAGCTATTCCCTCGGCACACCTCTGGCAACCACATAATCAGCAATGTCGAATCAACTTGGCGTGTGGCATGCAGACAGAGCACCAGGGACTACACTGGAACGGCAGGGTGTCGTTTAGGCAGGCGGGCCACAACACGGTCATACCCAAACCCGCGGTGTAGCTATGGTCTACAGGCAAACAAACCCTGCATTGCTCTGTGGCTATGCTCCTGAAGGTGCGTGCGGGTGTGCGTGACATCGACAGTGCCCAGCAGTCCCTGGACGTGGCCCAGACCTACGGGCTGCTGTCAGCCCAGGAGGTGAAGCAGGTCTCCCTGGTGACCGTAGACTACTCCAAGCCCGAGGTCGTCAAGGCCGCCATCGGCAACGCCCGCAAGGTCGTGTGTGCGCTGGGGGCAGCGGAGAACGATGCCCTTAACTTTGCCAACGTGAAGAAGGTGGGTTGCACAGCAGCTTTTATTTTTTTTCTAATTTCGTATAAATTCTATGTTTCATTGTGTTGACGCCACTGACGTCCTTGCCTACTATCCACAGTTTGCCTTGTCCACAGTTGAACGTGGTAAAAATGTTATGTTGCTCAGCTGCCATTTTGTACTTCTTGTCTAGCACACCAGTGTTGCATCACGGACTGCTTGCAACGTCCACAAAGGGCTCTGATTACGTGTTTTTCACTTCTTGTTTTATCAAACAGAGCTAAACATGCGATTGACTGGTTGCTTGTTCTGACAGGTTGACTTTGACTTCACCACGGAGCTGATCAACTCAGCGGCTGCAGTTGGCGTTGAGCAGTTCGTGATGGTGTCATCCCTGGGCACTGGCAAGGTGGGCTTCCCTGCCGCGGTGCTCAACCTGTTTGGCGGCGTGCTGGTGTGGAAGCGGGAGTCGGAGAAGGCGCTGGAGGCCAGTGGCATGACTTACACCATTGTGCGCCCAGGTGAGCAGTTGGGCAATAAGTGGGACGCGGGAACATGTGGGAAGTGGATATCAGGCAGTGCAGCTGGGCCCAGCCTTACAGGACAGTCAGTACATGTGAGCGGTACAGCAGAGAGGGTCAGCAGTGGCCAGCTAGTTGGTGGGCCGTGCTACATTAGCGGTACATGTGAGCGGTACAGCAGAGAGGGTCAGCAGTGGCCAGCCTCACGCTACATCAGCGGTACATGTGAGCGGTACAGCAGAGGCCAGCCATGAGGGTCAGCAGTGGCCAGCCTAGTGGTACTTGTGAGCGGTACAGCGGAGGCCAGCCATGAGGGACAGCAGTGGCCAGCTAGTTGGTGGGCCGTGCTACATTAGCGGTACATGTGAGCGGTACAGCAGAGGCCAGCCACGAGGGACAGCAGGGGCCAGCCTCACAGCACAGATGGTGGGTCAGGCAGGGTGCGGCTCAGGGCAACATGTTAGGTTAGGATGAGGTTGTGGTGGGGCTTCACAGGAGATGCTGATGTTTCAACGGACAGAGTGAAGGGGGTGAACAGTGGTGTGAATGCACAGCTGACCATCACAGCAGTCGGTTACATGGTGGCACTTTCTTTGATGGACTTGAATGATGTTCAGTATTTGGCATGATCGTGCAGGTGGCATGGAGCGGCCCACTGACACATACAAGAAGACGCACAACATGGTGCTCGCGCCACGCGACACCACATTCGGCGGTCAGGTCTCCCGCCTGCAGGTGGGCTGGGCACATGCAGGACACACTAACTGTCAGTACGGAGTTTGTTTACAAACCTATGCTTGCAAGCCTTGTGACGCTGACCAGCAGTACGCACGTACTTCATAGACCGATGCTTGCAAAGCCTTGTGACACAAAAAAAAGTGATGCAGTAACCCTGCAGATGTGTCCTGCTCTTGTTTTCGTCCTGTGTCTAGTTGGCCTTTCTTTCAGCTGGCGCACATGCGTGTGTGTGTGTGGGTGTGTCTTTTGACATCTGCTTTGTCCCACAAGTGGAACAGAACATGGTGGATACATCAACCACGCGTCTGAGCAAGCAACATGTCTCGCCTGGCCATGAATTGAACCAGGTAATCTGCCCAGCACCATAAAAAAACATGCGTACCCCATGTGACCCGCGTGCAGGTTGCTGAGCTGATCGGCACCATCATGATCAACCCGGAGCTGGCAGAGAACAAGGTCCTGGAGGTGAGGCACTGTGTACCAACTCCCTGCCGTGTCCACATGTGTATGGTCATGCCAAAGCGTATCAGAGCACTGTCTAATACATCCGATACGTATCCGATAAGCACCAGACGTAACGAGCATTGATGATGATACGCCATGGCACAACCCTACACATGTGCTACCCAAGCGATCATTATTAGCTTGCAATGGGCTGCTCAGTCCATTCCTTCCCTTGCTCCACGGACATTCCCGCTGTTGAAGGACAGGAGAACGAACGAAATAAGTCGGGTTGCGGGTCTCAGTATGAGGTCAGCGTGCCTGAGGCCCCTCTGCTTGGGCAACCATTCCAGTTTCCACGCATCCTGGTGTTGTGTGGTGCCCTGCAGGTGACAGCCGAGACCACCGCCCCCCGCATGACCTACCAGGAGCTGCTGTCAGGCATTGAGCCCGACATGACGCGCGAGGACCAGATGGCCTTCAGGGCCGCCAGTGTTGAGGCGCGCAGTGAGCTGGAGGAGGCGCAGGAGAAGGCGGAGGCTGCTAGGAGCGCCCTGGCTGCTGCGGACGCGAGGTTCAAGGAGCTGGCTGACAGGCTCAAGGCGGCAAAGGCACAGGTCAGCGCTAGGCAGGCATACGCAGGGGCAGGTGTCTGGATGCAGGTGCCCATCAATGCGGTAGGCACAGGCTGATGGGACCGAAAATGAAATGGAAAAGCCAATGGTCCCCAGCTTGTGATGCAGAAGCAACATTTTTGGTGAACCGCACGACCAGCAGACTTGGAGAATCGCTCCTTGGAGAATCGCTCCATGTCTGGCCGCCTGTTTGTTAGCGGATTAGCCACATGCCTGCGTTGCTGACTGGGCTTTTTGGCTTATCGGCTTGTGCATGCTTGTGTTCAGGAGGCACCAGCGGAACAAAATATAACTCAAGTATCCACATACAACATCATCACAATCGCATTGCCAAGGACTGCTGGCGCGAAGTCCGATCCATCACTGTGTTGCTGACTTGGTGCGGTGCATCAAATGGTGCATGCTTTTGTTCAGGAGGCTGAGGTGAAGGCCAAGGTCGCTCCAGTGCTCAAGGAGGGCGCCTCGGCGGAGAAGGCCCTGGAGGCCGCACAGGCAGCGGCCAGCAAGGCGGTGGGTGATAGTATTGACATAACAAGCCAACGCAACATCTAGCTATTTAGTTCCATCTAGTCAGCGGAGAAGGCCTTGCAAACCGCACAGGCAGCGTCTAACAAGGCGGTGAGCAGAAGGGTGACCCACAATGAGCCGGCACAATCATCTAGCTAGCGCGAATTTCAATTCCTAGTAAAGCCACACACCACAACCGTCTAGCTAGCACAAGTTGCAAGTACGAAGCCCACTTGAACGAGCAGGGATTCCACTGCTGGACTTCAGATCGCAGAAGAATTGGCTGCATGGTTGTATCAGATTTGCAACAAGCATGCCTCTTCCGTTGTGCTGCTCATGTCGCTGCACTGTGCCCTGTATGACACAAGCAGTGTGAGCATGCAGTACCCCAGCTCCACACTGTGCTGCTCATGCGGCTGCGTTGTGTCCTGTGTGCCGCAGGCGCTGGAGGAGTCCGCTGCCCGGGCGGTGCTGGACGCGGCCAAGAAGGCCGCCAGCCAGGGGCAGCTGATGGACAAGAAGCAGCTCAAGGCGGTGGCTGAGCAGGTGCGCTTGAGCTGCTCGTATCTGCATGTCTTATTGCGCGCGAAAGCCCTTGTGTGTTTTCTATGCACTTAGGCAGTGAAAATGCTCCTCCGTGTACAAAGGGTGTAGTGTGAAAAGGGTGTGTAACAGGATCATCAACGCACAGCTAAGAACACGTGTCTGCTTACGGTTTGCATGAATTCAAGTGCTAGCCACAGATTGAGCAAGGCGAACAGTTCTTGAACACAGAAATTGGCTGACGGCCTGCGCCTGACATGCACTGCACCGTGCGCGCATCCGATCATACGGAATGTGATGTCGCCGACTTCAATCATTCGAATGTGGAGTTTCTTTTTCTCGATATATATGTTGATGCTCAGGTACTCAACCCACCAAAGGAGCAGCCCGCAGTGGCGCAGGCCGCGAAGCCCGTGCTCTCCTTGTTTGGCGCCGCCTCGCCTGCACCAGAGGTAGCAGGGTCAGAGGGGTAGTGAGGGTCGGAGGATCGCAATGCCCATTCAATCATGTGGCGAGTCAAACCCACCTGCTTGCGTTGTTTTGCATAGGTGTGCAGGGCTGATACAGCAAATGCGCTGTGCCCAGTTCAATCTGCGTTTGCTGACACGCTGCTATTGGCGCTTGCAATTTCCGTGTGTTGGCGGTCTGACGGCGCGTCTCAGACGCACAAGCAATCCTTCCACACCTTTGCCCGTGCAGGAGCCCCCTGCCAAGGCCCCCGAGGCCGAGGAGCCCAAGCGTGTGGCGAGGTCACCTTCGCCCTTCTCATTCGGATCGCTGTTCGGCGCACAGGAGCCGGTGCAGCTGGACGAAAGCACAGCAGCAATCAAGGTCAGCACGGGTTGCGGGTCTGAGTCCTACTTCTACATTCACATCATAACATGGGAGGGGGGTCTGTGCCAATTCCTGACTTGTGTACGAGGGCATCTCTGACGTTTTTGCACCAAATCTGACACCTGTGTTTTGATGCCATTCTGAGGTTGTCTGAGGTTGTTTAAGAATGGTGTTGGCGCCTTATGATTGTATGATTGTATGTTATGTGGTCGTTGTGCAGGTGCCTGCCAAGGAGCCCACCCCTGCCCCCGCAGCCCGTGCACCCACGCCACCCCCCCCCAGCGCCCAAGCCGTTCCCGCCAAGCCAGCACCCGCTCCCACACCAGCTCCGGCCGCCAAGCCAGTGGAGAAGGCCAAGTCCGCTTCACCACAGCCGCTCTTTGCCGGTTTCTTCAACTTTGGCCAGCAGACCATTGATACGGATCAAGTTAGCAAGGTGGAGGTGCCGTCCAAGGTACAGGAGCCTGCACCAGCAGCACCCGCCAAGCCGGTGGCGGCTGCCCCCCCAGCTGCACCAGCACCCAAGCCAGCTGCTGCTGCTGCCGCACCGGCTGCACCTGCTCCACCAAAGCCAGCTGCACCACCACCAAAGCCAGCTGCCCCAGCAGTGAGTAGTGAAAGCCCTCCCACACCACGTGGCGCTGACAGCTTGAACGCATGGGTTGAATCGTTAGCCCTGTTGTTGCCCGCAACATGCCCCACTGCAACCATCGCTTCCGAAATTCACCATGCTGCAACCATGCATCTTGAAAACTTTAGACATACACGGCTAGCCTTTTAAGCCCATGCTTGACATGCATGTTTGCCGTCCCGCTCAGGTACCTGTTGAGGACCCACGTGAGGTTGAGCGGCGCATGATGGCGTCACTCGCGGAGGAGCGCCGCGCTAAGGCACTGGCAGAGGCCAAGGCTCGCCTGGCTAAGGAGGCAGAGGTACGGTCTGGGTCGAATGCGTGCTGCCTAGCAGCCTGGCCGCAATCTGCTCTGCACCATACTGTTGATTGGAAGTTCCAACATTGACTGGAACGGGTGCATCGCCTGTGCCCCGCATAGCTTTCCAATGGCTGTGATTGTCGGCCAACGACACACTCTGTCTACTGGGGCATGCGGTTTTAAACACTACTGTGAATTACGTGTTACAACTGTGCATGTGTCGTGGTATGTTGTTGTTGCAGGCTGTGGCAGCTGCTAAGGCTTTGGCAGCCAAGGCCGCGCAGCAGAAGGCGCCTTCGCCCACACCTGAGCCCGAGCCACCAAAGCCAAAGGCGGCGGCAGCACCAAAAGCAGCATCAAAGGCTGCACCAGCTGCACCAAAGCAGGCGCCAGCAGCCGCACCAAAGCAAGCAGCAGCGGCACCAGCAGCATCTGATGCTGACGTTGCAGCTGAGAAGAAGAAGGTCCAAGCCTGGATTGCAGCTTGGCAGGCGAAGCAGTCAGGAGCACCAGCACCAGCTCCAGCTGCGGCCAGCAGCAACGGTGTGGCGCCTGCAGCAGCCAAGACCACCGGCTATGATGATGCATCGGCTGCCAAGGCTAAGCAAGAAGCCAAGGCGTGGATCGCCAAGTGGCAGGCCAAGCAGGCTTCACAGATCAAGCAGTAAGGATGGTCTTGGGACGAAGGGGACAGACGGCCGCTGCTCTTGTACAAAGACCACAGTCGGCAGCAGTGCGTGCTCTGGTGGTCATTTGAAGCAGATTGGCAGACAATGGAACTCCATCAGTAAGTGGTCAGCAGGGCAAGCGATCACACCTTTGAGTACCGGCAGGAGTAATGACCTGGCCGACTGTGTTGCGCCTATGCCCTTTAGTATTGCACAAGGGTTTGGAAACAGGCAAGGGCATGGCCGGCATGGCCAAGAACATACGGGTGCTGGCTCTGCCCTGACCACTGTTGGCAATCTGTCGGGCACATTGATTGAAGGGGCTCATACCGTGAGCTGCCTCGTGCACTGCTGGTCTAGCGGACGTCCAGCAAGGGTACTTTCGGCATTCATGAAGAAACGTTTGACACAGGCTGCAAGCGATAGTCAAGGCAGCTGCCCGCGCCTGTGATGTGCACGGAAAGAGGAGAGCTGCATGCAGTGGTGTAGGGCTGATAACAGGTTCAGGTTCAAGTTTTGAAGCAGCTGGAGTTTTGCCATGCCTGCGAGTATCCACTCCGCTGGCTAAAGGTTTTTGATAGTTACGTGGTGTTCAGCAGCTGCAGCTACAGGCTGGCTGAGGATGTTTTTTCCTTGGTACAGTGAACAATTTTGACATGCTGCGCCACAGTTTTGACACGCCTGCAGTACTTCTGCCACTTGCAAAAAAAATGTTTGCCAGTTGTGCTTGTCGCAAATGCTGTAATAAGTTGCGTGGCCACACAGCCCTGTAGTCACGCATGGCGATTTCTCAGAGCGAGCCAACGTCAAGGACATGCGGCACAGTAAGGTCTATGACCGCGTGGCGGGTCAAGGACCAAGTAGTCAGCGGCCCAAAGGGAGTGCTTCCTGGTATGCAGTTCATATTAGCGGCTTGGCCAACCAAGTGCTGGCCTGATGTATTGCCAACGTACAAGGTGCCAGGTTGCAACGGACAAACCATTGCGCAATGCAACTGTGCCACCTGGCAAAAACGTGCTAGTGAGGTGGCCTCCCATATAAGCCTGTGGCAGTGCACAAGGTTTGTCCTGCAACTGGGGTGTGGACTATCCTTTGAGTCTTATGCCAAGTTACAGTTTAAAGCAAAGGACGAGAACAACAAAACTAAACCAATGCCTGCTACAGGAATTCAACATGGCAGTGGCTCAAGTCACTTTGCTTGAGCCTGTACCGGGTAAAAACAGATGTTGACAAGCAGGGTTAGTGATTCACGACCGGCAGGCGTGTGTGGGCAGCACAGGTGTCGGACCAAGGTGGCGAGATGTGGGAGCCCATCATCTCTCGCCAGGCGCAGAACCAAATGATTGGCTGACGCAACCTCAGAGCACACTCATTCTGTTGCACAGTCGATGCAGTCAAAGTCCTTTTGGCGCATGTATGCAGGCACTCGTCCTGCAGTCAACCTGCGGATGTATTAACACATAATCGTTCAGCCTACACTATCCAGTCTGACAATGGATTGCAAGAGCGCTTTGAAAGAAATGGATTGGAGCAACAACCAGTAGCAACTCCACACTGAACAGAAGCATGAACATGCTATTCACAAAGTGCTCATCATACAACATGGCTGCCAGCCACCAGAACAAACATGTCCAAACCACAAGCTTGGTGCGTTGCCAGCCAATCAGCCAGACACCTCTCAGTCCAGACAGCACGTTTCCTTATTTGAAAGGTTTGCAGCCTGGCATGTCCAACCAACAAGCCAGGCGACACCTCTCCCTGCCTAACGCAGGCTCAAACTATTCTGCTGCCTGGTTAGTTGTCCTGTCATAAGCATTTGTACTGCTCAGGCCATACGGTACACATGACGAGGCTCAGATGGCGGAGGGACGTTTGTCCACACAGGAAGCCATGAGCCCAGTTACATTTTTTGCGCTTGTTGCTCCTCACACGCACTGCCAATTGCCTGCCTGCTCGAGTAACAGAATGCTGCCTGGCAACTCGCCGCCCGCGGAGCTGCCCTTGTCCTGGTGGGCTGAGTCCACTATCAGCCTTTATCAGCGTTTGCAACCAAATCAAAGCAGTCTTTCCACAGCTGCTCAATGTGTGAACCGCACCAGGATTCGCGTACAACGTGATTGTCTCCTTCAGCAGCATCTCCATCATTTGTAGGGCATGTCATCGGCCTGGATCCACTTCATGCGCTCCTCTCGGTTCTTCATCTTGATCCTCGTATACAAGTCTTCATGCGGCTTTTTTCCTGCCTCATCCTTGTTGGCACTGCGGAGGGAAGGCCAAGCAACACAACGCTGGAGCATGGGAACAAGCTGAATCATGATGGCATGCTCTGAGCAACCCGCTGCAATCTCAGTGTTGTAGGACTACTGGCTTTGTCCTGGCGGGTCACTTGCACATGGCTTTCCCAGCCGGCAATGCAAGCTCTTATGCCAACTGGTTGAGGTCAGTCTTTGGACAGACCTGCAGTGCAGGGCTTGATGCTTGAGGACAGCTCCTTACCCTAGGAATGGTATTCCGTAGACGGGCAAGGCAGCAAGCCCACACAAAGCCAAGACTTGCAGAAACACTTTGCCTTGATTGACACCGGGCGGGAGCCTCCAGTCGGGGCGCCAGCTGGCCTTGTAGCTCGCGCCCTTGTTGCCCTCGCCCTTAGCCATCAGATAGCCATAGGGGTTGATGTATTTTGGCATGATTACGTGGTGTTCTTAAGTTGGCTGCTCGAAGCCTCAACCCAGCTCGGGTTCTGCGCAACCCACGTCATGGCCATTCGGTAGTCAGTTACGCAGCGTCAGTTACACGGACCTTTTTGGGAAGACCTGGCGGCTCAGGCTTCCTCGTGAAGGTCCTTTGGTTTGTTCACCGTCAAGCCCTTCACGATGTCGGCAGCGGACGATGATGGAGGAGGCATTCCGTCCATGCAGTGCACGAGGTGAGACGTCCCACGCTGTTATCGCTAGTAAGTTATCTGACCATGCCTCTTTACACATGCATGTGAGATGGTTTGAGGCAATACCCACGGAAACCAGCACTGTGTGAGCTTGTGTGCATCCTCCCAGTCCAACCTAGGGATAAGCATCTTCCCTCGATCATCTTGGGACTGTTATTGACTGCTTTCCCGTCAGGGACTGCAGACGGCCTCAAGTCAGAGGGACTGACACAGCAACACATGCATACACGTGGTCATATATCCTGATTGGTACTCTGTCCATGCACTGACCACTCACTCAGCACACTACCACTGCCGGAAGGCAGCGCAGTTCGGTGTTTTTGCCTGGGTGCACATGCAGACCATAGCATGCACCACGGGGAGATCTCCATGTCAGTTTCATCATGACATAGTACATTCGCTATCCTAAATGAACATGCTCATTCATGCAGGTGCCAGGCGCCTGCCAAGCTTCAATGCCCTAAGTGTGTAGACCTCAAGCTGCCTCGCAGTGTCAGCGTCTTCTGCTCACAAGAGTGCTTCAAGGTGTGCATGTCACGACATCAAGCACAATAAACATACTGCAACTGTTCCAGGTGCTGCATGTTGTTCGGAGCCACTCTACGGCTTCTTTGGTGTGCGCATTTTCTTGACTGCCCTTTCAGCTGCTCAAACATGCACGCTGCCAGGGGACATTCCTACAGCTTCTTGGGTGTACACATTCTTTCAGCTGCAGATGGTAGTGATTACATGCCAAGTGCTGCATGCCATCGAGGGCCACTTGTGCAGCTTCTTTGCTGTGCCCATTCATTCAATCGTTTACTAAACTGCAGCTGCTGAGGATGACGATTCTCCAGTTAACAGCGCAGCCAGCACAGGCCATGATGGGTCCGTTTGTCCAAGCATTGTTGAACCTCGTAGGTGACTACACGTCCCTGTGGTGGTTTGCCGTGTGAGGCAAGTGCTCACTGTGTGCTGGCTTGCCGTACATGACGATTATCCCGTAAACAGGCTCAGCAGCATTGGTCATCAACCAACCAATGCCCTAGTGTTGAAGCACATGCTCACTGCTGTCCCTGTGGGGTTCTGCCTGGTGAGGCAGCCAGCTGTTCACCGTCTGCTGACTTGCAAACCACACCTGCTTGGCTTGCAGGCTGGCTGGGCCGAGCACAAGAAGGTGCACACCCCTGCTGCGGACGCATGGCTCTACTGCACCAAGCGGGGCAAGGCGCGGTCGATGGTCATGCCGGACTTTGACTGGACCGGCCCGCTCAGGCCGGCCAAGATCAGCCCCATGCGTGAGGTGGGAAGCGAGTGGGCGAGGATGCTTTGCCTTGGGCCGGGATCATGCAGCATTAGGTTTGTTTGTTCACTTAACAACAGTCACTGAGCGTAGTGTTGGACACGAAAAAAAAAGATGTTTGCCAGTTCTGGGACAAATGACAATTACGGCACTGGAACCAGTGTGGGAGCAAGGGACCAGTGTGGGAACAAGGTGACGACTACAGGGAATTGGACTGGAATGGTGAACATCTCGTGTGCGTCAGTGTGGTGCTAGACTGGGATGTGTACTGTTATGTGCAGCTGCATGTGTGCCAGTACAACCCTCTGGTGGGTGGCAGGGCTTACATGCCCCTAGCTTTGGCTGTGTGAATAAAACAAACCTGCTCACTCGCCTGGAACAGGCCCCATGATTTTGGTGTGCGTGTGTGTGCATGTGTCTCCTGTTACGCCTGTAGCGTTTCACAATTGATTGGATTAGGATGACGGTGCGTTGCAGATACCCAAACACATACCCAAGCCGGATTATCACAGGGATGGGCTGCCCAAGAAAGAGATGGAGAGCAAGCAGCAAAGTGTGGGTGAGTCCCGCATCGGCTGGCGCAGGTAGTAGCTAGGCCTTTGGCAGCAATCTTCTGCCCACAGCCATGGAGTCGCACCACTGCTTCCAGAGATTATCTATGACTTCATATTCATGAAAACATTCATAAAAGAATGGAAAAAAATATGCATGAAAGGTTTGTTTTTCCCATCAACTGATGTTACCAGGAATGGCTCACAAGCTGCAGGGCATCGCCCACCAGCCACCTGTGCATGGTGTGCTGCGGCTGCCTGTCACAAGTGCATTGTGTGTGTTGCTGCCTTGGCCTCTGGTCAGTGGTGTGAGTGAGTGACTGACTGCCTTTCTACACGTGTGTCGTCCCATGAGTGGAACAGAAGCTGGTCCATATCAAAATCCCATTGCAAAGGACTGCTGGTAGAAAGTGTATACACCAAGCACTAAGAATCGTAACGTTTTGCTATCAACGCAAATCAGATTAAGGGTATTGCCCACCTGTCACGCACATGACTTGCCTTGGACGCTGGTGTGTTTAGTGCGCACCCGCCACTCAAAATGTAACGTGCTCTGCTTTCTCTGCAGTACCCGTATACACCGCAGAAGACGTCAAGGGTATCCGCGCGGCCTGCCTGCTGGGCCGGCAGGTGCTGGACCTTGCGCATGCCGCCATCAGACCAGGAGTGACCACAGACGAACTCGACCGCATCGTGCATGATGCGACACTCGAGGCGGGTGCCTACCCCTCGCCGTACAACTACTTCAACTACCCCAAGAGCGTGTGCACGTCAATTGATGAGGTGAGGCCGGCACAAGAGGAAGTTGTTCGCGCTCTGGGGTACAAACTGGGTATAAACCGCGACATAGCACATGCACACTTCTGACTTGCTGAGGCATGGTTACCTTCCTGCCTTATCGTCAGTTGAGATTAATCCACAATATGATATGCTGACGGTATGGAGTGGCGAGTACCGCCACGGATCATATAGTGCGAGATGTTTTGTTCAGGTGCATATATATGTAGGAAAGCACACAAGCCTGTGGAAAAACGTGCACTGACAAGTGTAGCGCACACAGCATCGGCCCCGCATCCAACCCACAGGTGATCTGCCACGGAATTCCGGACGAACGCGAGCTTCAATCCGGGGAGATCATCAACGTGGACGTGTCCGTCTACCTCAACGGATACCATGGGGACCTCAATGAGGTGCGCTATGATCGCTCATAAGAAGGGAGGAAATGTGGCAGGTCATTCATAAGAAGGGAGGAAATGTGGCAGGTCATTCATAGGAAGGGAGGAAAATGTGGCAGGTCATTCATAGGAAGGGAGGAAATGTGGCAGGTCATTCATAGGGAGGGAGGAAATGTGGCAAGTCATTCATAAGAAGGGAGGAAATGCATGTAAAAGGCGATGCGACACACCATGGCAGTAGTGGCAGTGGCCACAGCTTGGGGTGCTTTCCTGAGCGCAAACCCCATCAGGCGCCCAACAGCCTGCATGAGCATATGACTTGATTCTCCTGGCCCTTCCACCGCCCTTTGACAGTCGCCACACCCTATGACACGCAACCAGCGTCACTCTCACTCTGACGTCAGTGTGCCTCACCGATCCGTAACGCAGTAGACATGCTAGTCCTGCTGGATCGCTCACATGCAGGGAGGTAGTGCAACCCGTCCAACCTACTTGATTGCTCACACCTGCCGGTGTCCTGCTGCATGTCACCCACCCCTTTCAGATCATGATGTTGAAGCGATTCTACACTCTTGCCCACCCTGGCTATGCATTTCACCTCACAGTCTTAACGTTTGTGCTGACTATTTGTTTGTGCGACTTTGCGTGTGCGTTATGTTGGGCTGAGCGCAGGGAGTTGGTTTCCTTGTTATGCACATGGACATCCTTGCATGAGAGCACTGCAGTACCTGGTACACTTATGAGGCTGCGTGATGCCACAAACCTGTCTTATCAATGCACACCAAGACAGGCAGCCTGTTGACTCAGTGTCTGACTAGACTTCCAATGTGCATGATGTGCATGATACCACAAAGGCCGGTGCAGCCGTGAAATTTATTGATTGTGCCCCTGGGTTGTTGCAGACTTTTGTGGTTGGTGATGTTGACGACGAAGGCAAGAAGCTGGTCAAGGCCTCACACGACTGCTTGATGAAAGCGATAGCCATGTGCAAGCCAGGCGTGCGGTATCGGGACATCGGCGACGTGATCACAAAACACGCATCATCTCAGGGGTAAGTTCCGCGCATGCAGTTGACGCCTTGCACACGTTCAGACAATGCTGCAACTGTGCATATATCATATCAGGTCATTGCTTCCACTTGCATGCTGCTTTCCGAGGCATGCAGCAACGACTGCATGCCTTGATGCATGTCTTGATGCATGTCTTGATGCATGTCTTGATGCATGTCTTGATGCATGTCTTGATGCATGCCTTGATGCATGCCTTGATGCACATGCTGTGCTCAGGTTCTCTGTGGTGCGAGCCTACTGTGGCCACGGCGTTGGTGAGCACTTTCACTGCGCGCCCAACATCCCGCACTATGCTGGCAACAAGGCGATCGGGGTCATGAAGGAGGGCCACATCTTCACCATCGAGCCAATGATCAACGCAGGTGCGCTGGGCAGGCATGCGGCGAGCAGCAGGGAACTCATATGAAGCAGCACGTGCTTGCGATGCAACAGATGACAATTTGACTGCCATGTTTCATACTCCGCCAGGCCTCTATGGACGCTTGTCTGAGCGCATGTTGAACAGTTGTTGTATGGTCTAATTGATGATTTGCCTGCCTCTTGAACTCTCACCTACAGCGCCTCTGTTGTCCTTCCTAGATAAGTTCGTTTTGGTCATTGGTCCACTTCCACTCCCCGCTTGATATGTTTATTTGCAAGGACATTAGACAGTGAGTTTGAGCAGTCGTTCCCATGCAGTAGCCTTGTCTTGTTTTATGTATGCGTTTCCTTGTCATGCAGCAATCCTCCATACTGCAACTGTGGTTGGCAGGGATTTTGCGCTTGTCTGAGTAAATGTTGAATAGGTGCTCTCTGAATTTGCCCTGCCTCTTGTCTCATCTCCAAAACGCCTCATTTGCCCTTCCATAGCTCGCTGTGATCTATTGTCTGCATGGTCTGTTTTGGTTGCAAGGGTGGCATTGAGATAGGGTGACATGGACGGGAGGCTAGTGAGTTTGATAGTGAGTTTGAGCAGCACGCCGATGGTCTTCCTTGTCACGCAGCAGTGTGTTTCATGTGCACTGTTACTCGCAGGGTCATGGCGTGACAAGCTGTGGCCTGACGGCTGGACTGCAGTAACGGAGGACGGCAAGCGATCAGCACAGTTTGAGCACACAATGCTAGTGACCAAGGACGGCGTTGACATCTTGACAGCCAGGCTCCCCACTTCACCCTTGCTGTGGTGGGAAAAGGCGTAGCTGCATATCTGCTGCGTAGCTAGAAAACATTGTAGGAATCATGGATGGGGCGCCTCTCTTCAAGGTGACGACTGCGAGCTGCGAGGTTGGGTTTGTGCAGTATGAAAGGCTAGCTGGACTGAAGCTGGCATAGGCCTGGATTCTGGTTCTGCTTTGCTCATGGACGCTTCCCTTTGCTCATGGACGCTTCCCTTGTGAATGTGCCTTCTCATGGACATATTAAACGCTTCCCTTGTGAAAATGCCTTGCTAGTGGGCTGCAGGATGGCTTTATGTAACAAGAACTTGATTTGACTGGTCACTTCCGCCCTTTGTTCGTCCTTTCACTCAAAACTATCACGGTGTGTCAACATCCCCTTCACATGCATGTTGGAAGGGCTGATGCCCCCCCTTGTGAATAATCTATCACATCCCCCCCCCCTTTGAGTCAACTGACCGCTGAACAGATCAGGCTGCCTGCACACCTGCCTGCCCTCCTCCTGCCTGCCCTCGCAGCTGACGCTGAATTGTAACAGCCATGCCAATGCTCCATGTCATGCTAATGCTGCCGGATAGGCTGAACTGGTCTCATGGGCTGAGTCCAGCTTGCATGGTGATGGCACAAAGAATGGATGTCATAAGATTACACGAGACAGAAAGAAGCAGCAAACAACTGGCATGCAGCTCTAATCTACGCAGCTGCGACCTGCTTCTTGGGGGCCTCGCTACCTGCACGGCGCCAGAGCATGGTACACAAAGAGTTAAGAACGGTCAGCAGGGCGCAAAGCATTTCTGGCACAGCATGCTCGCTGTCAGCGTGCACATGATTAGGGTTATGATATGGCCAGTCGATGTTAAAGCGTGATACGTATCCGATATCTTTTGAATACAGTGCTGTGATACGCTGTGGCACAACCCTACACATGATGCTGTGGCATATACACAAGATGCTGTAATCCAGCAGCACAATTTGGAAACAATAAGTGAATAATAATCCAGCGGCTGACGTTTGACCAAGCTGGGTCGGATGCAAGCTATTGTGTGGGTGCATGCATTGCCTTGCGAGCTTGACCGCTGGCCAACAACAGCCCGACAACCGGGAACAAGAAGCCCTGACCACGCTGCGTGCCTAATTGTTCCCAAGACCTTCTGTGGCTGTCTCCCTCGCCACAACCTTGCACACGTCTCAACGCGGTGGAAGCACTCCCACGTAATATGGGCATCACACCCACATGATAGCCTGAGCCAGGGTGTGCATGCCAGCACAGGCCAGCTTGCAAGCGTGTGACTGCAGCAAGGCATGCATGCATGCTCACCCCACCCAGTGTGAAGACCTGCTTGGTGGCGCATGAGACTCACCCTCACGGAATCCGTTCTTGAAACGCCGTGGGAGTGTCTTCATGTGGCGCATGCGCCCGCTGCCAGTTGTCTTCCGGCGGATGGCCTTCTGTCCCCATTGGTCTGCGCAGATCGCACATGGAAGGGCGTTTTCACCAGAGCTCGCTGACCCTGCTGCTCCATCTGACAAGTAAACTCGCTTCAATATCCTAAAAATGGCTGCGATATCTTGCTGCGGCTTGAATGCGATATCCTGCTGCGGCAGAAGCGGCAGCCCTAGCGGGCTTGGGACTGTTCCGGCTGTGCTGCTTGTACATGGACATCACTGTTGTCTCAGTCTCATCAGCTGTCCGCCTGAGCGCTGCGCATGCTGCTGGATTGCTGTAAATTCCTCCTGTACTGAAAAGTACTGCCGGAGGCCAGACAGGGCGAATACCCAAAGTGAATATCATAATCAGAGCTGCAACATACGATCAAGATACTTACAGGTACGCTTGGTGGCCGCTGGGTACCCGCACCCAGAGCAGGTGGACTTCTGAATGTGATACGAGTGGCGACCGCACCGCCGGCACATCGTGTGCGTCTTGTTGCGGCGTTTGCCTGTGATTATGACAACAAACGAAGCATTTTTACATCCAGCGCCGTTCCTTGGTTACCGATCCTAACCCGACCAGCTTGCAGCTCACCGAAGCTTCCTGTTCCTTTGCCCTTCTTGCCCATCCTGGCAGTCTGGTTGAGGACGTGGTGGGAAGAACCGAAAGGGCGTGATGAGAGTGCCAGGCCGGCCTATGTCCCGGAGGCAAGCACGTGCAGGCGGGTACTGCGCCCATGTGCGCCTGCCGCAGTAGGAATCCACGCCCGTTGCTCGTCTGCTGTGCACGGAACAGTCTGCAACGCTAGCAACACCCAAATCCATGCGTCTCAGGCAGCGGAGGTGTCGGGCAGCGGAGGCCTCGTGAGTCAACATGGTCAATGTTCAGATGCCTTCTGCCTGTGCCAGTTGGAGCGCCAAGCCGGGCAGCCGATGCCTGGCTCTGCTCCTTGTTTAGCCCACTGACATGGTCTTAACACTTGCACACATGGTAAAAGTCTGTGGTGAGGTGCTGCGTACAGCTTTGCACCTGCACGAGTGTGTTGCGCATTCCATGATGGCGTTGTCCATCCTTTCTCCAACGGTCAAGTTCCAGCTTGCGCATGAACCTGTTTGCTTGTGTTTTCTACCAGGACGACCTCGTATGTGCGACACAAAGTGTGTGCAGCTTCTGCCTGCGACAAACACTGCACTTGTGGCGTGTGACTTGCAGTTCTTGCGCGTATGATGGGTGTAATAGCCGCAGACACGACAAACAGGCATTGAGAGCATCACGGGTTCTGTCCATCTGCCAGGTGCCTGTTGTGATCATTGTAACAATGCACGTGGCGGGGAACATCCGCCAGGCAACACGCAAACCAACATTTCAAATCGCTGCTTGAATGCGTGGTCCACACCACGAAGCAAGGGCTGCAAAGGGCTTTCTTGCACGCATGGTAACAGAATGGCAATGGAAGTAAAAAATGGCTGCTTGTCCTTGTTGTGGTGGGGCAATGCATCTGCGCGCCTCTCAATTTATACCTGGCGAGCAACCAGCAGGAATCGTTCACTGTGATGCACTGAAAACGTGTTGACCCTTGCTGTGATGCACTGAAAACGTGTCGACCGCACTGAAAACGTGTTGACCCTTGCTGTGATGCACTGAAAACGTGTTGACCCTAGCTTGTTTACCCTACACACTGCTTCTGGATTACCCGCCAGCACACCCTGGACACATCATCAGAATGTAGAGGGCTTGGTTACCTTGGTTGGGAGCCGTGGTTGGCGGGGGGTTGGCCGCTGGTGGTTGGCGCCTATCAAGTTGTGGCCAACCAGGCCTAACCATCAACGACCAACTAAGGCATGCCAACCACGACAACCATTGACGGCCAACCGAGCAGGCCAAACATGCTGACCATAATTGAAACAACCACGTTGGGCCTGCCGCTGCTGCTGCTCCCTGCTGCTGCCTGTCCCTGCTATTGGTGCTCTTTGCTCCTGTGTTGTGTTACTACTAGTTACAGCATACTGTTGCCAACACCAAGCAGTACCAAACTCCAAATACTGAGTGACACACAATGGTTCCTGGCGGTATTACAGACCTATTCACACAAACTGTCCTAGAACTGGCAGACTTCTTTTTTTTGGTGGCTGCAAACCAGACTGTTACATTGACAACATGGCTGGTTGTTCTTGTGTGGTAACAACTGGATGTTCTTGTGTGGCAATAGTTGGCTGTTCTTGTGTGGCAGCAGTGCACCAGAAGTAGAACTGAACCAGCAGGTACAGCACGAACAGCCAGCCAAGAACTTGAACTTCTGCCAGCGGCCTGAGACTGACCCTGCAAAGCAAGCGTGCAAGTTCTGCAGTTGTTGTGCAAGTGTGCGGAAACTGCCTTGCCTGTGCTTCTCTCACAGGCCATATGGTGCACTGTGCGAGCCGAGTTGCATGAGAAACCTGCTTGCAATATCTGTGCCAGGCATATTTGCCACCAGCAGTGCTCTTCACATCCTCAAAGCTTACTGCATTCTCGCCATCATGAGTCCACCTAAACAACGCCGCCTACACTGCCTTGCGCAAGGACGTCCCTCTACTCAACCTCGCCTTGCTGCAGTGTAACCTAAGCACCTGCATCCCGAGTAAACCTGGGCTGCTCCTACCACATGTGGGGTGGTCGCCTGCACTGCTTTCAATGCACCCTCACCACCATGAGCCCACCTAAGCAACGCCGCCTGCACTGCCTTGCGCAAGGACGTCCCTCTTCTCAATCTCGCCTTGCTGCAGTGTAACAAGGTCCAAGATAACCTCGCAAGGGTGTCCCGCTACTCAACAGGCTCCGGACGCACCTGTACCCTCGCTGCCTTAGCCACGTCATGCCCTGTGCAATGACCGTTTCTGGCGGGTCCTCCGCCGGCTGCCAGGGCCGGTCCAGACCCAGCAGGCGGTTCAGCCGCTCAGACACCCACACCATGAGGTGCACCAGCCAGGGCACCTCGTTGGAGGCGATGGGCCGCCTCAGCCAGTCGCCCTTGTAGTGCAGACCCGCCCAGTGGCCTGCAGGACGCAAGGCATGGCAATAGGATGGTGAGAGAAGAAAGACAGACAAAGGTTGAAGAAAGAGAGAAGAGAAATGACAAGACAAACGAGAGAGGATGTGATCGCCTGCTCAATCCCGCCACGATGCACAAAAAGAAGTACTCCAGGCAGAGTAGCGAACGCATTGCAGCGGCAACGGCAATCATGGCTTAGGTGGCCACAGTTGAGGCATGTGTGTGCAAAGGCCGTGCTTGTATCCGCTCACTGGCAGAAAAAATGTTGAAGAATGCTGACACGCAGTGACGATGTCCGGTTAGAAAATCCACATGTTTAGCAGACTTGGCTAGCACACACGCTTAACGCACATGGTCAGGGCTGGTGCTAGAAGGTTCTAACACGATGCTAGTTTGATGTCAGAGCGATGCTATACAGTGCAATATGTGCTCGTTCAATCCCGCCGGCTGATCCTAGCACACCCCACCATGTTGGCGGCCACAGTTGAGTAAACTGCACGAAAACGGCTGTGCCGGTATCCATACATCATTAATGGCCCAGTAAATTGCCTGCAATTTGCCTGTTGCCCTTTTCTCCACTGAGCAGTCCTCTGCAGACTGAAGGCCATGTAAAAACAACAACAACACAACAACAACAACAACAACAACAACAACAACAACATGGTGCCACGGGTGGCATGGTGCCACATGGGGCGAGTGGGCGGAGCTGCCTCAAGCCGCACCGCCCCTCCGTTCCATGCCAGAGCAGGCAACCCAGGGTTTCAAGTCAGCCACTTATCGTAGCTGGTTCTGCCCAGGCAGCCTTGAGAAGGGCCAGGGTTTTGCTTACCATGCACACACATCACAACATGTTAAAGCCTTAGCAGCATTTCGCATGAGCTC
>QAXH01005107.1:3316-40267 GCA_004335635.1 Chloromonas sp. AAM2
ACAGACAGACAGACAGACAGACAGACAGACAGACAGACAGACAGACAGACAGACAGACAGGCAGACAGACAGGCAGACAGACAGACAGACAGACAGACAGACAGATAGGCAGACACGCAAGGCACAGTCACGCACTCGCAGGTGACAGTGAGCATTGTTGAGATTTACTGCGAGCGTATCCGCTGCTTGTTGGTTGGAGGCAGTGGGGGGCCGGATAACCTTGCCATTAAGACAGATCCGCTGAGGGGCACTTACGTAGAAGGTGGGTCACGCCTGGAAGAGTAACACACGTGACTGGTACAGAGCAACTGTAAGCATGCAGTGCCAGCTTGGCGTCAGTGTTATCATATGCCATGCTGCTGTTTACCATGCTGTTTTCTGCAGCATGTTTACCTGCAGAACATGCTCCTGTCAGGCTAGGCGTGAAATCTCAGGGAGTGATCATGGCAGTGATGCTGATGACGTGTGTGTGTGTGTGTCAGGTGCCACTGAGATTGAGGTGTGTGACGAGGCTGAGTTGGAGGCGCTGATGGGTCAGGGACTGGCCAGCCGCTCAGTGGCAGGTGCGGGGCCGTGCTGCGGGACAGTGCTGCTGCGGGGATGCAGGGTCAACCCAACCTACTGCCTGGCCGTGGCGGAGGAGCAAATTCTTTGTAAAGGAAAAGTGCTGTGCTTGTGCCACTGTATCAAGGACGTGTGCTGACAATGTGCGTGCACATGCCGCAGCCAGCACTAAGTCGCACGCTCCACACTCAGGAAAGGAACCCATGCCATTGCTGCTGGCCAGTCAATCCCACACCACACTGCTGACAGTGCAAGGTGCTGGCTGAGTGAGCTGCATTGCTCAGCCACTGTGCCTGCCTCCAACCCGCTCTGTGAGTTTCTTTTCCCGCTGCAGCCACTGCTATGAACTCGGAGTCAAGCCGCAGTCACTGTGTGGTCACCATACGCGTGGAACAGTCAATGGCCAACGGAGAGGTGATGAGGGAATATGTAGCCCAGACCCTGGCACCTGCCCAGACACGCTGTTCCAGCAGTGGCCTCCAGGCGTGCGGCGGTTCCGGCTGATCAAGTCCCTGAGAGGCTTGAGCGTATCTGCCATTCCGCTGCATGCCTGAACTTGGGCCTCCTGTGGTATTGGTTGTGCTCAGCACCAAACAAGTTTATTGTTTATTGTTCATAACCCCCAGTTTGCCAGTCTGGCTTGCTTCTTCTTGCCTTCAATGTGCCTTCAAGCGTGTGTTTGTTTGTCCCTTCCGCCTTGCTCCTTTCTTGCACAATGTAGGTCAGGTCCTTTGGTAGCTTTTTGTGACTTGTTGGAATCATCTCTGAAATGATCGCCAAGCCTCAGGTGGTACGTTTATCGTGTGTAACTGGTCCTTGTGAAGGCGCGTCTGGGTAAGCTTGTGCTTGTTGACCTGGCGGGTAGTGAGCGGGCCAACAAGACCGGAGCACAGGGCACCCTGCTGGCCGAGGGAGCGCTCATCAACAAGGGCCTCAGTGAGTGGGGGCAGGACGGGGGGAACTGAACAGGGTGGGCTGACCATTCTGAATCAGGCCTGTGTGACAGCTGGGGAAGTTGTGAGGATGTGGCTGAATGCTGAGTAATGGTGGTGTAACAGTATGAGTAGCTGGTGCACGGCTGTGCTGGGTATGGGCGAGGGTATGGCGTGTGACCGGATCACCCATCATTTGCACGTGTACGCATACCTCATAACGTGTATGTCTGACGCTCAAGTGTTTTGTGCAGGGTATTTCAGTTGGCTCAGAGGGTTAACGCTGCTGTAGTTGCTAGGGTAGGTTGGGGTTTGTTACGAGGGTGCATGGCCCAGTACCGGTTGTCCATTCCTGCCGCTTACACCTACTGTGCATGCCATGCAGGTTGCCTAGCCAACGTCATCTACGCCCTCACTGAGACGCCTGCCCCCGGCACCTCCCGCTTTGTGCCCTACCGCGACTCCAAAGTGACCCGCCTGCTGCAGGACTCGCTGGTAGGTCGCTGCAGTCTGCTAGGATGCAGATACCCTCTGCTGCCTTCAAGGCATCTGAACACCATCAAGACATGGTCGTCTATGACCGTAAGAGATCTCTGTGACGGCAGTGCCAGATAGACATTTGACCCCTTGCTACAATAGCTAGCTTGGACGTTGGATGATGGTATGAATGAATCGTGCGGATCGTGATACAACGCCTGCGCTGCTCTGATTGTGTGGTTAAGTGACCGCTCATGACTGTCAGTACTGCTCCTGACTGTCAGTACTGCTCCTGACTGTCAGTACTGCTCCTGACTGTCAGTACTGCTCCTGACTGTCAGTGCTGAGGTGGGTGAGAGCGTTGCTGAAGCAAGGCGCCACTACCATCACACCCTGTGTTCCTCCTGCAGGGCGGCACTGCCAGCACTGTGCTCATCTGCTGCTGCTCGCCCGACATGGACAATGCGGCTGAGACGCTGTCCACGCTGCGCTTTGGGTCGAGGGCCAAGGGGCTCAAATGCAAGCTGCAGGTGAGATTCCAAGTTATACATATCTATCTGCGATGCACTTTGGGTCGTGACAAACTCATCCTGTCCTGCAGTCATCGCCCCTGAGAGCAGCTTCCAGAAATGGGGTTTGCACAGTGTCTGTGTCCAATCATCGGGACAACTGGACTTCATCAGTTTCTATATCGTATTAATTGTGGTGAATGTGTGTACGTGTCTAATCATGCAGTTCAGGCCGTGCTCAGCTCATCATCACCTACCAGAAGGCACCACCCCTAAGAGCTTACAAGAGAGGGCCTGGGGTTATCATTGGAGGTCATAATCCCAATGCTATCACGCCACTTAGACATGTATAGGTTCTTTAGCTACCATCCGCTGCGTTTCCTTGTCGGGTTGTGCTTGTCGGGTTGTGTACCCACTTGCTCGTCCTGTGGCGGTGCTGTCTTTGGTGCGCAGGTGAACCAGCGTCTGAGTGCCGAGCGGCTGCAGCAGCTGCTGGCTGTTGAGAAGGCAGCCCGTGAGGCGCTCGCGGTGGAGGCGGCGTCGCTCAGGGCAAGGCTGGAGGAAGCAGGTGGGCGACACTGTGAACGATCAGGAGCTCATCAGAAAGTTCTCGTTGGGTGTAGTGATGCAGTCAAGGTTTCGTCGAAATCCGCTCGTGCGTTACGCCGTTGTCTGTAGCTGTCTCCGCGCCCACCAAGCGTAACCGAGCTGCAACTACGCGAAAAGCGTACCGATGGGCGCGAGGAGATGAAAGTCTCCGAAGACACCGCACTGGGCCGGTTTTGATGTTTGAGTTGCACCTCGGCAAACCATGGGTTTCACATAGGCACGGAATGCAGCCGAAGACAAGCGTGTAAAGGAACACGATCGTTTCTTAGCCTTCCATATCGTCATAGCTAGCTATTTAACAAGCTGCTTCGCACCTCAATCGGTGGTCGGGTTGGCAAGTCATGGGGCGCGAAGCGTGCGACGTGACCGGTCTCTAAGCGACGCTTGCTACTTGTGTCGGTCGATCCAAGCAAGATGCTTGACCCTGGCACCTTGATGTCTAGTTTCCAGAACACCCAGGCGCATTCTGGCTGCCTCGACCGAACCTTGAGCAAATATGCCTGGTCACGACACCATTAGCCAGACAGTGGTGCCACCCATGTGATGATGATGATGATGGCCACTCTAGTTAATAGACTGTCAAATAGATGGCTTGAACGCCGGTAAGCAAGATGGTTTCACATATGGCAGACATTGGGTGCATGCACACATGGCATGTAGCCATTTATGAACGTTCTACGCGCCTGATTGCAGGTGTTGAACTCGGTACGGCGCGAGCTGGACAATTACAGACCTCCATCACTGGCAACCCTGTCCATGAGCCAAGGGGCCAGAAGCCTGAGGATGACACGCCTGAGCAAGGCACTGGGGTGGGAGCTGCCACGGCTGGCGTGGCTGCCGGCAAGGCACATGGCGAGGCTGGGGCTGATGCTATGGGTGCACATGTCACGGGTGGCAAGGCAGAGGGCGATTGCAGCAACAGTGTCCGCACTTGGTTGTGTGGCAGGGGTGGCAGGAAGGCGGCCCTGGATGCTGCATTTTCTTTGGTGATGGCTTGTAGTGTGATTGGATACTTACGGGTAGAGGAGGCATGGCTAAAGAATGCCTGAAGTTTTGATGAAACTGCACCTGGCCTCCACTCAGCGCTGTGACTTCGCCCAAACGACGTTGTCTGTTGCTCAGGGTTGGCCAGGACGATATCCAGCCTCGTCTCTTGCATACCTCGCTAGCGTTCGTTCGTGCTCAGTGCATGTGGCCCCCTGATGTAATGCTTATGTATATGAACACTAAGGCATGCACTGGACGCCTTGCTGGGCAGTTTGCCACATTTGGTCTCGCCCACACGCTGTGTCGAAAGAAAGGTTTGCCACATGATTTGAATGTGACAGTTTGCACCAGCGGCTCAGCTCTTGCCTGGCCGACCCTTGGCAATTCTAGACGCAGAAAACCTGGAAGGGGGTTGCTGTGTAGTTGACGGTTAAGGAATCATATGCTGGTGTCCAAACCAAAGCTGGCACCCCTTCTCATTCATACATTCCATGATTTTGAAGACAAGCGCAATGCCAGCTCTGTAGCCTCCTGTTCCTGTCAAAAGCAAAGCTAAACTCGCCCTTCTTCACACATCCAAAGACGAACAGTGTCTGTAAGCCATCCTCATTAGAAGGCTGTTGCTCTGAGAGAGTCACAATTACCTTGAACACAGAAACAGCTGGGCTCGGGTAGTGGTACTGGGCCAGGGTTGGGCGCTTGGCAACACCGCCAGCTCCCAAGTTGCACAGCCTGTGTCTGGCACACTGTGCCTGGCACCCGACGAATTGCCAAGCGCGACGGACGCACCCTGCGGCAATCAGTCCACGAGCTGGCAAACCATCGGGACTCGACTGTCAATATGCAGGAACCATTGCGCACAGAGGATTTTGCAGGAAGTGCCCTCCACGCCTTTTTGAACTGTTTTGCTCATGTGTGACATGTAGAGTCCAGCTCCACACAGGTACACTTGCACACACAGCAATCTATTAACAAGTGGCAGTCAATTGCAAAGAACAACAGCTTGAAAACAACAATCTACTCTGCGGCCCAAGGTTTGCCCGCCATGTCAAAGCGAGCATCTACTCGCGCTCGTGCAGCACCCGGCAGCATGAAGGAAATATCAGAGTATGTTTGCATCAAACAAGGCTTACAATTCATCACAAGGAGCTGGGTTCAAGTAAAGGGTTTGCAATCCTTCTTGCAGCTCTGACGAGGAAGAGGTGCACGAGGACCCCGAGCAGGAGGCGGCATCGGAAGACGAGGATATATTAGCAGGAGAACGCCCCAAGAAGCGTGCGAAGAAGCAGGTACGGGGTGGGTCACCGGCTGAGTGCAAGGGGGACAGCACGCGCAGCAGCAATCAAAATCTCAACAACCTTGAGCGCAGGCACATAAGCAGCAGCCTCTTGAGGCAGTACTAGGAGGTACATTGCCCACTCCACTTCGCAAGAAGAAAGCTGGTCAGCCCATCGTCATCGACCAGGGCCAGCTCACTCTCCTTGGTAGGTGCCAGCATGGAGTTTTCAAAAACTTTGCAACCTCATGACGGGAAGACCTGTTGAGGCCTGCTTTCCAGGCATAACCGCATGGGAGCATGTCACGTTGCTGCCGCCCATGGCGCGGGGCTTGGGCCAAACCTTGGCAACTGATGCCATGGATGGCCTTGGACTAGGTGCTGCTAGTCCTGACTGCCTACTTATCATGTGTTGTTACGTCACTGCATGCAGAGCTGCTTGTCAAACACCCAGAAGCCGCTCCTGCAGCTGCCAAGGCAAGTGTCATCATGGATCCCCGCACACAAGCCCTCCTTGTGCAGCACAGTATTGGCGTTTCTAACCCATGCCCAAGCCGATACTGCTTGTTGGATACAATGCAGGCCTGGGTTGAGAAATACAAACAGGAGCCTGTGCCAGGGACTGCAGATCTACTCAGCCTGGTCGTCCAGGTGCGCCTATTGGCAGGAACGCAGCGGATTGCAGCAAGGCACAAAGCAGCAGCCAGCAGCGTCTACTTGTATTATTACCGTCAAGGCACAGTGTCACGTGTGGGTCCTCCCACTGTGCTTACCTTGCTCAATTTGCTTCGTTTTGTGTGGCGTGCCAGGTGGCAGGCGCATGTGTAGTGGTGACCGAGGAGGATGTGGAAGAAGGAGACACTGACAGCCTGGCACAGCGCCTGGCCGAAAGTGTGGCTCAAGAAGGGGGTGCCGATCCACTACATGACCGCCGCACAACACGCACGCTGCCGGCAGCGTTTGCTTCCTTCTGGTACGTGCGGACGGGGTGCTTGAAAGCTCTCTTTGTAGTACAAAAAAGTTTTGACCCATGACATGCAAGTCAAATGTATGACTATGCACGCCTCCTTCACATACTCTTCAGAAGCAAGCCTGTGACTGTTGCTGCAGGTTGTTTTCAGCAGATTTTGGCATGCCTGCTTTGTGATGTCACCCAGAGCACTCAGGCCCATCTTGCCAGAGTGCAGGTGTGTTTTACTCATCACATGTGTCACTTTGCCATGCAGCACCACTTTGGTGGCTGAGATGGATGAGTCAGAGCTGCTGGCAGGTTCCGCTGATGACTTTGCACTGGACAAGCTGCTGCACATGGTCATGTCACTCAGCAGGTGAGCCAGTTTTGCCACTAATGCTGGCTCATTCAATAGTTTAATCTTGCTCCTTCAACACGCTTGCGTTGCTCAGGATGTCGTATCTGGCAACCACGTTGACTGAACTGCCGCAGGAGCAGATCCGCATCCATCTTCCTGCCGCGAACCGCTGGCACAGGAACAACACTGCTCACATCTTGCCAGCTGCAAAAACTCACTCGTGCTCTGTGCCTGCCTGCAGCTCAAATATTCGTCCCTTCCGTCTGGCGGCCACTCTCTGTGCATCATGCCTTGTGGATGGGCTGGTGCTGGCACGCAAGAAGCGCGCTGAGGCCCTCAGCACTGCCCAGTTTCAGCTGGATTCTGAGACCAAGAAGGGCAAGGCGGCCAACCAGGTGAACAGGGGTGCAGGGACAGGAATGGGTCAACAGATGGAGGGCACAGGCATGTGCGCACGATTTGGGAGTTTCGCATGGGTGATGCAATTCAGGCAGACAAGAAGCCCCTGGTCCAAAAGCCTTGAGATGTCGGGCCAAGGAATGCTTGCCACTTGGCGTCCCAAAGGTGACCGGCGTAAGCCGTGTCTGTAGCCAGCAGGCACACGTAAAAGTTGACAGTGTGTAATTGCTGGTCAGCAAGTGCAGGCTCAACAACACCAGACGTCTTGTTTTCACCTTTCGTGCTGCGTGCCTTCCTTTCATTCCAGAGTCTTCTCAAGTCTTTGAAGCAGACTGTGGATGGCTACCAGCGCCAATCGGACGTGCTCTCTGCCCACATCACAGAGCTCATCAAGACTGTATTTGCCGTCAGATTCAGGTGGGCACTCAGCAGATTCATCATAACATAGCTGATCATGGTTCGACCCACGGTACCGCAGGACCAACCAGCTAGGCGCTCAGCAGCGGCCAACATCCCCATCCTAAACAAAGCATGGGCACTCAGCAGATTGTACCATCTCAAACTTGGCAGGTCTTGTTGCCGGAGTGACAGTCAACAGGCCAGCAGATGCATGCAGGAACATCTAGAAGGGGATGGGCCATGACCTACGACCATCGCCACCATTACAGACCGTGCATCATGGATGGGCTACAGGCATAACAAATGTGTGTTTTCTTGCAGAGACAAGCAGCCTGAGGTGCGTGCCCGTGTGATCTACTCCATCGGGCATTGGGTGGCCACGGAGCCAGCCGCCTTCCTGGTGGACATGCACCTCAAGTACCTGGGGTGGGCGCTCAGCGACAAGGTGGGCTTGCAGGCAGGAGCGACCGTAGCATGGAGCAGTCTGGCATGCGGGCAAGCAGGTCACAGCGTTCTGACGAACCCGGAGCAGTAAACAGGAAGCTCAGTCCGGACGCAACATATGGATGCGTGTTTTTGCTTTGCTTACTTACACAAGAGGTCGTACACTGCGAATTAGCCAAGGATGTCTTCAAGAAGAGCTTTGCAAGCAGCATGTGATTATGACGTGTGAAGTGAAGTTGGCATGGCATGCTTGTGCAGGAGGCTATCGTGCGCACAAATGCAGTGAATGCCATTCTGAAGCTGTACCAGGAGCCAGCCAACGTCCAGGGACTGCGCGATTTCAAGGTGAGGTACCAGGCTCGGGTGTTAAGTATCCTCAATTTGCCTTGGCAGCCCTTGCACAGACGATTTCAAAGCAATGATCATGTGATGTGACATGCAGGAGGGAAAGTCAGAATTTGTTTTTGATCCTAAGGCTATTGCTGCTCAACTGTGAGTGTTGCAAGTTGCTAATAATTGGTCCCAAAACATATCGCTTGCAGGGTCGTTTTCTGGAGCGCATGAAGGAGCTGCCCTATGACGTGGACGAAGGGGTGGCCATTAAGGGCGTGAGTGCTGTGTGAAGATGGTTTTCGCTCTAATGCATGCACCGGGCATTGTGGTACAAGGACAGCACACTTTGCCTCGCATGTATGCTCAATCATGCCACGTGAGCAGCGCTTTGCGCACATGATGATGGAAGCTGCCCATATCACTGCAAGGCAATTCTTGTATCTGCTTGCTTGTGTACGCAGCTAGAGCTGTTGGCTCGCCTGGTGGCTCTGAAGGAGGTTGAGCCTGGCCAGGTGCAGGACATGGCCGCGCTGCTGTCGGACGAGTCAGCGCCCCTCAGGGCCGCAGCGGCCGAGGTGGTGACGGGAGTGTTGACGGCACAGGTGGAGGCGCGTGTGCAGGTGAGAGGAAGGTACAGGAGTGTTGGTGGTGTGTACACAGTCCTGCCTTGTGGCTGATCCATCTGTGCCTTGCCAGTTTGGCATCAGGATCCCACACACTGTTGGACAGGCACTTGAGCAGTGCCTTGCTCTCTGCCATGCACAGCCCTTTCGATTGTATTCCTTCGCGGGCGTTACATCCCTGTTTTGACACTATCCCCTACCACTTTCTGATACTGCGAACCCTTGTTACATTAGGCCAATGTGTGCACATGTCTATGGCTCTTGGGATGGCAACGACATGTGCACGTGCCCTAGTGATGTTGTCTAGCTTGTTTGTGCAGGATCTCGAGGGTGCACGTGAGGAGCCCGTCAAGACAGGCGCTGCCACCAAGGGTCGTGGCCAGGCAGCTGCAGGCGGCAAGGGCAAGCAGCAGCCCGCAGCGGATATCAAGCACGCGCAAGTGGCGGCGCTATTGGATCTCATGGCGTGGCTGCAGCCAGGTAGACTGGCAACAACGCTGTGTTCGTCAATTTGACCACATCGCATGCCAGCATGTCCATTTGTACGCAGTTGCCTGGGCCGCCATGTGTGCTCTGTGTGCTGTCGGCAGAGCCAAGACAAACTGCACTCCAAATATGCAGCAACAAGCTGGGTCCTTTGATACCAACCCTCATCGCACCAGACAGCTCTTGCTATACGCATTGCGGATGTGTGTCTGATGCACACACCTGTCGGTGTTGTGAACTGCAGTGGACGAGGACCAAGGTGCTCCCAGCGCAGGGCCCCTGCCTCCGCTGGAGGAGCAGGTGGTGGGGCTGCTGGTGGACTCACTCTGTGACAGGTGAGCTGGTACCACTGTCTGTATTCAGCTCGTATGCACTCGTAGCATATCGGAAGCCTCGTGGCAATTGCTGCGTGCTCAATTCATCGCCAAGTGCCGTTTGACTTACTGACGTCGTCCTGATCATGGCAGTCGCTGCAGTCAGCCTGCCTTTGTGCGCATTCTTGCACAGCTGCTTGATGCCACTGCACACAGCCCACTGTCCTCTATTCCGCACTGTGTGGTGGCAGGTACCTGGTGCTGCATGACGTTGGCCATCTGGCTACCATGCTGGGATCCAACGAGGTGGTGGAGGGCAAAATGGGCGGGCCGGCGGGTGCATCACACCTGGCAGCCCTGCTGGCGCATGTCGTGCAGAGGTCAGTAAGCAGCGGACTGACTGAATACACACACCTGCTGTGCACACAGCGTATGCGATATGCTGTTGCTGTACTTCCAGTTGTGCAGCATTGGCTCACAAAGTAGGCTCGTCAAGCATGCATTCTGCTAGTGCCGTTAGACCCTTCAGGTTACTCGAGCCCTGGTGTGTTGTCTGTTGTGCAGGACACATTCCGGTGAGCAGCGCGGGACTGGCTCCACAGGTGCTGCCACCAAGGGCGGTCGTGCAGGAGCACGCAAGAAGACAGACACACATAAAACGCACCAGGTCTGTATGCCGTGTGCTGGGGCAGATGGGCACGTGTTTTGACAGGTGACATGGCCTGAGCCTGCCACCTTGCAACACTGGAGTAGGTAGACAGAGTGCGCAACATGCTGCGCCAACTGGCTCATTTGCAACATTCAGCTGTGATGCAGCGGGCAGAGCTGCATGCACAATCTTGCACTAGGGCTTGAAATTACGGAAGTACACTCAAAGCCTAGCCTGTGCAGTTAGATTTGCAAACACTATGATGGAGTGCTACGAGCATGAAGCAGTTCAGTAGAAGTTGACGTGCAGTTTGTGCACGTGCCATGCATACCCGCCACGTGTGGATCGGTTTGCTTTGTGGCCACAGGAATTCACTCAGGCGCTGATGGGAGTCGTGCCTAACCTCATCCGGCAGTACCAGACTGAACCTGCAGTGGTGAGCACCTGGACACGCATGGGATAGACACTGTCTTGCTGTGCCTCAGCAGGATCCGTTGTGGCATGCTCATGTACTGAATAGGTTCTCACCAACACTGTAAAACGCAGGTTTGTGGTAACTTCTTAAGGATTGTTAAGGGTGTTCGTGCGCGTGTTGGCTTGCAAACCACAAGGCAGTGGCATGTCACATGCACGGGCATATCACATGGGTTGATATTGAGCAGCTGATGTTTGCCTGCAGCCTTCTTGACATCAGCACAGTGCTGTCTAATCCTCAAATGCTGCGTGGGCAACTCTGCCTTGCTTGTCCACGTGGCCATGCAGTTGGCGCCCTTGCTGCACGTAGCTGGGTGCCTGCAGCTGGAGGTGTTTGCCATGCAGGGAGAGGAGCGTGCACTGGGGGCCCTGCTGGCTCTGGTGGCTGAGCAGGTGAGCAGAGCCGTGGCGGTAACTAACATACATGTGATTTTCTACTTTTTCCAGCTGTACTTCCGGTTTTGACTCTTCAGTGGTGCTATTGATGCGTATGTTGACTTCGTTGCCATCCTGTTGCATATGTATTCGTGAAAGCCGCGCATGAGGTAAGGCCACATGGGGCCTGCTCTGAACCAGGTAAAGCCACACAGGCTTGATCAATAGGTTGCATTACACATTACATTTCCTTCTGGCGTGAGGCGCACCCAGGAGCGAATGCAAGATCGGGGCACTTATCCAACAGAGCACCAGCTGTGCACTGCGCCTGCAGGTGTTGCGTCACACGGATGCACGGGTGCTGCAGGAGGCGGCTGAGTGCCTGGTCGGGGCTGCCACCTCAGGACCAGGCAGCCTAAGGGTGAGGGGGGCATGCACCACAGAGGGCGGTTAGGCATACAGTAGGGAAGGGCGGTGTTGAGCAGACAGGCCAGTGATATTGAATGCAGAGAGGACATGATCAAGTGCCGCTTGCATAATGAAGCCCGTGAACATAAAGCAAAAACATCCATTGCTTGAAACCAAATTCATCGCTGTATCAACTTTTACAAACAAACTAATAATGTCAATCCTATGCATGCCTTCCTGTGCAAACTGGTTCAGGCTGCTGCTCAGCTGGCACTGGGTCAGGCCGTGTCCAAGGTTGGCAGCGGGCTGGCCTCCAGCGCCAAGGCAGTCTTCTCACTGTCCAGAGACCAGCTGGCAGCGCAGGTGGAGGAGCTGGCTAGCGCAGGACAGGGTACAGCAGCAGTAACGGCAGGTGAGGCAAGGCGGACAAGGCATGCGTCTTGACAGCTGAGTCATCTGAACAGCAGATGAAGCAAGGCAGGGAAGGCATTGCATGTCTTTAAGCTACGTTGTACTCGAGGTGGGGCGCATGTTCAAGCCACTTGCAGGGGACTAGTAGTGGCTGGAACAGCCGGCACAGGCCCGCCCGCCTGGCATTATTGAGGCCGCAGCAGAATCGGCTGACATCTACCATTTGAGCAGGCAGCATGGTTTTAGGGACATGTGGGCATGGCAAGACAACAGACCCATAGCATCCCTTTTGACCTGTGCAGTGCATCATTGTACTTCCAAAGGAATTGCCTTGTATTCTGTGCTGCAGAGGTGCCTGAGGGTGCAGAGGTGCTGTGGCGGCTCAAGGCCAGCTTGCTGCGGTGTGCAGCGCTGCTCACACACGGCGCCTCACAGCTCTCTGCACATGCCGGCGCTCGGACTGCCCTGGCTCAGCTGCTCCAGGAAGCAGGCGCCGGGGCAGGCCGAGCGGCGCCCAGCAGCAGCCGCAGCCGGAGCAGTGGAGGGAGCAAAACAGGTCCCCGGCCACTGGGCGCAGATGTGCTTGGCCTGGTGCTGGTGGCGTCGCAGGCAGCTCTCATGTCAGACCTTCTGCAGGTATGTCTGAGAAGGCATGCGTATGGGTTGGCAGCGGATGGGTTTGACACAATACTGATGCCGAAGCAGATGAGATGAACAAGGTGTCGGGACTGCTGGGAACGCTACTCATTGTCATCTCACCTGCATGTCCGTATTACTTGCTTTTCTGGCTTGTTTTCAACCAGCTTGTGTGTCCATGTGCATGACATCTGCTGATGCTCTTGCCTGTAGTTGTGTTGACGCTAATCGGCACTTTTGTCTTGCGCAGACAGGAGTGACGTCCTCTACAACTGAGGATGTGACAGCAGCTGGAGAAGAGGCAGATCCACCACAGAGCCCAGCTGCAATGCGAACAGGCGATGCTGCAGCAGGCACGCCAGGTGGCAAAGGCGCCAAGAAGCAACCAGCTAAGGCCAAGAAGGGCAAGCCAACCAAAAGGAAAGGTCGCAAGGGCAAGGAAGGTGACGAGGAGGAAGAGGAAGAAGGGGAAGGAGAAGAAGCGGGAGCTGGTCCGGCTAGGGTGCCTGAGGAAGCTGTCAAGCAGCTGGCAGAGGCAGTGCAAGCCCACGCCGCCTGCCTGCTGCAGCTGTATGACGCATGCGAGGTGAGGCCAGTCTCGTATTTGTAACGTCGTGTCCGCTAGCATCGTATTCTTCTGGACGTACATGTGATGTATTCTTCTGTCTGTACATTGTGTGCGTTAACACGTGCACGTAAGTTACCTGATTCTCAAGTATGGGATAAAGTAGCATGTGTGATCAGGAAGCACCTGCCGCCTGCTTGCTGGACTTGCTGCGAATCTGTGCATGTTCAAGGCATCAAGTTCATGCAGAATTCATCATGCGAACGGCATGATCCTGTAACTGCAAGCCGTGCAGGACGACATGGCTTCTCGGGAGTTGGTCATGCGCGCTATCAGCGACCTTCTGCTCGTGTTTGGACACAACACGTGGAAGGTTAGTTGGGAAGAGGTGGCCGCCCTACACTTCCGCTTGACACAGCGTGCAGTCCAGGCCATGGCCATGATTTGTGTGGCCAAACAGTGTTTCCACAGCTGGATGCATCAAGTGTATGCATCCTCGCTTTCTTCCACCCTTACTTCACTCTGCCCTGAAGCATGTGCATTCTTGCTTTGCGCTGCCCCTACTTTGCCCTGAAGCATGTGCCTGCTTGCTTTGCCCTGCCCCTACTTTGCCTTGAGCTGGTGCAATCCACGCATAAGCCGTGCCCTTGTGTGCGCAGGGCACTGCGGCGGAGGCGGTGCGTGTGCCCGATCACATGGCCCAGCAGCTGGTGCAGCGCTGCTGGGAGTGCTGCATGGCTGTGCTCAACCAAGCCTCTGAGGGGGAGCAAGCACTTGCTGCGCAGGGTAAGTCACAACTGTGCTGAAACGTGGCCAATGGACTGCCATGGCTTGGTCGCGGCCCTGCAACAAACACTTTGGCAGAGGCTTCCATAGGAGGCATGCCGTCGTTGCTGTGTACAACGGTAGCATTTGGCGCAACGTGTCAGCTGTTGGACGTCAACACCTTGCTTTGCCTCAGGCCTGCGAATGCTCAACCCAGTTGCGGTTTTGCATGCCATGGATTAAGTAGAACCCACAAGCTGGTTCGTTCTTCAATCACTTGACTTCCATCTGCCTTGCATTTGTACAGACCCCGATGAGGAGGCCATTGACGCGCGCATGGCCGAGGCTGCGGTGGCCACCCGCGTGACGCTGGCTGCGCGGCGTGTGCTGGCGCTGGGAGTGCCTGTGAGGCTGCTGCTTGGGCATTCGGTGCTGGCGACTGAGCAGCGCTCGTGGCTGGCTGCCCACCTCCTATCGCAGGTGAAGGGACATATCAGTGGCCCATGACAGTTGGCATGTAGCTGCCAGCATGCAACACTCAAGTGCATGCAGTAGCAGGGTACCTCCTTTCCATGTCTGTGCAGGTTGCCGATTGACTCCTATCCTTTGCTGCTGTGTTTTCTAGGCTCCATTGCTTGGACTGTGCTCATCATAGATGTGCTGTGCTTCGCTCACAACCGAATTGATTGAACAACGATTACGCACTTTCTTGAGCTCCCTTCCCTGGACGTTAGAATGTGCTGTGCTTTGCCTTGAACTAACCCATATTCAAACTAACACGCCATTTGGTTCATCTCTTTTGCAGATTGCTTTCCACGGTCCTGAGGCCAAGCAGCTGATCCGTGAACTGGTGGTGGTGCTGCGCCGGCAGCAGCAGCCGAACACCACAGCAGAGGAGCATGCGGCACCTGGTGGGCATCATATCAATCACAATCTTGAACTAAACAGTTGAAATGGAAGGCTGTGGCTTCTTTGCATTGTGACATATCAGCTGCTTGCTGCAACGTTTTGACATTACTTATGGTTCTGCACGTGCAGACTCTCCTGCTGCCCTGCCGCCCATTGACAAGGTTCCGGCCATGTCCAATCAGCTGATGGGCGCGTTGGAGCTGGCCTATGAGGCTGTGTTTGAGGAGGCGGCTGCACAGGAGCAGGCAGAGCAGGAGGCCATGGCAGTGGACAGCAGTGCGCCACCGGACACTGAGAGCCTGGAGAGGGCGCTCAACAACCTGCAGCACCTGGCTGTGGAAATCGCAGGGTTGTACGCAGGTGGGAAGGATGAGGATGCCCTGTGTCAGCCTCCAGTACCAGCCATCTGAACGTACAGGACTGTCAAGGTCCTGTCATTCTCAAGTCGTCCCAGGGCAGGTGTCAGCATCATGACTGTTGTTGCATACATGTCTGGCTTGAGTTCGCTGGGATACAGCAATTATGTCAATGCACGCTGTTTGCCAGATTCAGCAACCTACTGTCACATATGCCAATCTGGCTGATGTCCACTGCTATCATGAGTTGCCTTGTCCACGCTCGCGCTATGCATGACACCACTGCTGTCCCAGCTTTTGGGAGTCTTGAAGAATCATGGACTCCTTAGCTTGTGTGCAATCTGACCGATTGCCTACTATGATCGCAGTGGCTGGAGTCCACCGCGAGGAGGTGGTGGGTCTGATGCGGCGGGGCGTGGTCTGGGTGCTCGCATGCGCCGAGCCGCGGCCGCGCATGTACCTGATGGCATGGGGATTGGCGCACCTAGTGCCGAAGGTAACTGGGCTCATGCACAAAGCAGTGTGTATGCGAGTGTTGCTGTGAAACGGACAGGATGCGATTTTTGACAGAACCTGTTGCCGTTCTGCACGGCCCAGCACTGCTGTTTGCTCACATCTCAGTCAACATGCGCTACAATTCCATCAGCCATTGGCCAGCTTCCAAACGGAAGTATTTGGTGTTCTGTTGCTCGGAGGTGCTTGCTGGTCTTGTGTGATCACACAGTGCTTCCTGTCCACTCGCAGTTGACGCCTGCCGATGCACGTCTGCTGCTGGCTGAGGTCCATCATCAGTCAAAGGCGGCCCTACAGGCTGCGCCCCGCAGCGAGGAGGGGGAGGAGGAGGGGCAGGACCCGCACTGGGCACAGGTGCGAGGCAGTGGGGACAGCATGCCCTGCCTACTGCAAGCACAGCTGAGCACACCGAGTGGCTGAATGCCAGGCTTAAGCGCATGACTAGTGTAGTGGGAGCTGTTGAGTTCAAAGGCGGCTTCAGAACGTTTTTGTAGGCGTACGAAACAGTGCACACAGGCAGTTATTTCTTGGCATACCAGGAATTGCTGCGGCAGTTAGTTGGTTTGGTGTTGTGAATCAGCAGCATACCAGTATGATCTTGAGCGATGCCTCTCTGCATGCAGGTGGATCACTTCGTTGGGCTGCTAGAGGACCGGGCAGCCAAGGGAGTACCCAGGGGTGCTGTGGGGGGCGGGGCGCGGGGACGTGCACGTGGGGCAATGAAGGGCAGCCGAGCTGCAGCAGCCAAAGCAGACGCGCGCACAGGACGGGGTGCTGCGACCACAGCTGGTGCGGATGAGGAAGCAGAGGGCGAGGCAGGGACTGGGGAGCAGGTGCTTGTGGCGGAGGCGGGTGCATCGGCACGCAAGCGGGGCCGCTCCGCACGGCGGCAGGGTGAAGGGGCTGCCGGGGAGGACGAGGAAGAGGAGCGGCCCAGGATGCGGGCCCGCTTCACGCACACAGGAGATGAAGAAGACCCTGTGGTGGAGGAGAGACCGGCTGGCGCTGGCAAGCAGGGTGCGGGAGCGGGGCGGAAGGCAGTTGGACGGGGAGCGGCTGGCAAGCAAGCCCAAGTGGCACCACCTGCTCCAGAGGTAGGCACAGTCTCTTACCAGGAAGACGCAAAAGCATGCTGGGTGCCTCCATGCCTGTTTTGTCTGCGCTCTTGCCAGACTGAGCGTGCTTGGTGGTTGTAAGGAGCGCACTTCTGTGCCCAAACCTTTCTGCTGCACGTCCCAACCTCGCTCTATACGTTGCCTTGTCCAGTACACACACACACATTGGAGCTAATGCATCACTGTGCTTACTGTTCGTTCATGGTATGCACAGGGATGGCACAGGCTGGACCGTACCAGCCCTGCCAAGCGTGGTGCTACGGAACGCACCGCCACAATCCCCATTGCCAGCCTTCAGGCCACTTCATCAGAAGACGAGGAGGAGGAGGAGCAGAGGCGGCCCGCTGCCAGGATGCTCTTCAGTGAGTGTGGAATCAGTGGCATGGTTCATCAAGGCCACATGGGCCATATGGAAGGGCCATGAATGTTGCCTTGGAGTATTATGAGGTTGGCCTGTGCGATCCTGGAATGTTAGGCCATGCTCGTCAAGACAACCTGAAAAAGCAGCTCAAAAATTGGGAGATTGTACTTTTTTTGCCAGATAACTCTCCTGACATGAACCAGTCCCAGACATGAACCAGTTCCATGTATGCACTTGAATTTGTGTGTGCTGATGGAACCCCCACACACGTGCAGGTCAATCTCAGCCTCTGTCAGAGGACCACCAGCTTCCCCGTCTGCCCACCTCAGCCACACGCACGCAACCTGTGTCCGGTGCCTTCCAGGCAGCCACACCATCCCAGGGAGCCAGGTCACAGTCACAACAGGAAACGGATGGTGGTGGGGAGGAAGGTGGCGGCTTTCAAGCTGCCACACCATCACAGCAGCAAAGCGGTCAAGAGGAGGAGGCAGGTGAGGGGGAGGAGTTCCAGTCAGCGGAGAGCGATGGCGAAGGGAGTGGGTCGGAGCAGGAAGGGGGGAGCATTGGCGGGGCGCCTGCACCATCCCAGAGCACACAAGTGTCCGAACCACCGCCCAGGGTCGTCAGGCGGCGACGGCTGTGAAAGCCAGCAGCACTGACCCATGGGTTAGGGTTTGGGGTTAGTTTCTTGCTACAGCCTGCTGGCCCTCAGGGCGGGAAACAGTGTTTTGGCTCGACAGGGTGTGTTCTTATCCACAATCAAGTCACGCAAGCAACAAATTGAAACGAAGGACTACTGGTCAGATGGACATTCACAGCAGCTTGGTCAGACGTTCAGAGTGCCACTCAGACTGTGTGCTTGTTTTCTCACTAGAACACATGGGTGCATAATAATGACGCATAAAAAAATATGTTTGCCAGTTTGAATGGTGTCTTGGAACTGGGTGTGACGTGAGCTGATCTGTTGTTAACCAGTGTCATGCGAGACTGAGATGTGTTGATGTTGGGTGAAGTGGTAGACGACATGGAACAGAAGCAGTTGTCTCAAACTCCGCCATCAACTCGTTCTCAAACTCGCAGAAGCTGGCTCAGGTCGTAAGCACTTAAACAGTCCCCAGCTGTCCTGTGGGTCCGATGCCCCAGTGCAGCAAAATTGGTTTGCTCCCAAGATGACACCCAGAGGTCCACATGGTGTGCGTCATAGTATGGGCTGACATACACGCCATGCTCGGGTCCAGCTGTCAGTGAAGACCATGGTAGGATTCAACACAGAAAGGCATGGTAACTGATCCAGCACAGTAACTGCAAAAAAAGATGTTTGCCAGTTCTGGGACAATATGGTGACTTGACTTGACTTGGCTTTCCCAGTTAAACTCCCAGTTAATGAAGTTCCAAGGACAATGTAGCCGGGAATGAGCTGTTTTTCGTGGTTTATTGAATTTGTTCTTTGATTTTGTTGCTTTTTATTGCCTTACCTACTGTAACTACACCTGCGAGCACCCTGTACTCTGGCACGAACCCTGTTGCCACCGTATCCCTGCCGTCACACACTGGTTCCAGTGCTATTCACCAAATTGTCCCAGAACTGGCAAACATCTTTTGATGCCATCGGTTTGCAAGGGAGAGTTGAATGCATACACTGGCAGTGAGACGGTTGCAGCACGCACTGGATTACAATGGCCAGCTGGATTGCATGCTTTACTTTTCACTTTTTACCGTCCTATGTTATCTGCGCACTACGCTCAGAATCAGGGTTTTTTGTTCCTCCAATGGCCTCTTCAGCCAATCCTCAGATTGTCGGTGTGTGTACGTTGGTCAGCCAAGACACATTGACACGACAGAACCCATTCTGTTTTTAAGTCTTTGCCTTGACTCATGTGTCAAAATTGACAACACTCTTTCCCGATGGACCACCTACTCGACACGTGCTGGCAAGCACCAACCCAAGCACACAGACAGCACCTTAAACCTTATACCTGCCAGCACATTATCAAAATGTGAAAGACAGTGCTGCTTACAGTACCCGTAGACTCCTCAAAACAGAACGTCATCTGAAAGAAGTTGCTGTGCGCCGTACGAATGCGTGCTGCCCGCCATTCCATCAAATGGATGATGCCAGATTGTTCAGTACTGGCCAGCCCTGTCAACGGAGGCACACCAGCGACAGGCTAAGCACGTGGTTCTGGAAACCAATCCGCTCTGCCCTGGCATGACTATGAGCAGGAATCAGCATGCGTGCAAGCATTGCTGCCTTGCCGTTGCACGTTCCTGCTCACTGGTCGTGCATTACAGTGAATAAGCCAGACCAGGCAAAAAGAAGTTTCAGTGCAAGACGCAACAATTGTCCCAGCACTGGCAAACTTCATTCTTGGAAACCAGACTGCATTCCTGGCGCCAGAAAGTTTGAACAACCAATGGATCAACTGCGGCTCCTACGGCGCCGGCGCTCCCGTGCATCATCATCTCGAGTATGACCTCGTCTTTCCCTGGCAACCGGACTGGCGACGTCTTCACCGCGCCGGTTGCTGCGTCCACGGCCCTTGCCTCTGTCATTTTCTGCGTCATGCCGGCTGCCGCGCCGGTCACCATCATCCCCATCCCGTGGCTGCTCCTCACGCCTTCCATCCCAACGATCGTCCATGTCTACTGCCTTGGACGCTGGCTTGCGTGCGCCCTGGCCATTATCGTTCCTCTCTTCCCGCCCTCCCCGCACCTGGCCATCCCTGTCTGACACCATTTTGCGTGCGGCCCGCCTATCCTCCTCCTCATACCCTCTACCGGGACGCTCATTCTCTTCCACCTCTCGCCTGGACTTCTGCTCCCTGCCCCCGCTCCGGCCCGCATCCCTCCCGCCCACATCCCGATCATCGTCCATTTCCCGTCCAACTCGGCCGTGCCGGTCCTCCTCCCTGCCGCGCCCGCCCCGGCTGACAGGCACGTCGTCATCATCTTCCCGCCCCCGCCCTCGGCCGTCACGACTGCCGTCACGTGGCGGGTGTTTACCACTAGCCGGCTCCCCGCCTTGCTGCCCCCGGTCCCTCCGTTCGCCATTCGCATCCCGCCTGGCTGCTTGTTCAGGACTCCGGCGCCCCCGCTCCCGCCCCCGCCCCCGCTCCCGCTCCCGCTCCAGACCGCCCCACTCCAGCTCCCCATCTTGACCACCCCGTCCCCGTTCGCCCCCCGAAGCGCCCCGCTCCCGTGATGGTGGCGGTGGCAGGGCGGGTGGCGGTGGCAGGTCACGGCCTCGTCCACCCTTACCGCCATTTGCATGGCCATTGCTGGGTGGGGCCTTCTTCTTCGTTACCCGCTTGCCTTTCCGCCTTGCCCTTTCATCCTCACTGGAATCGCTACTGCTGCTATCACTGCTGCTGCTGCTGCTACTGCTGCTGTCGCTGCTGCTGCTATCACTGCTGCTGCTGCTGCTATCACTGGAGCTGCTGTCGCTATCCGAATCACTGCTGCTGCTGCTGTCGCTGGTTGTGTCCCCGCCGTGCAGCGCTCGGTGTCTGGCAGCCATAGCTGCGGCTGCTGCAGCCTCTGCCTGCGCCCGCTCCGCAGCAATGCGTGGCATCTCCTTGTAAAACTCACGCATCTTGTCAGTGAGGCCACCCAGACCGATCGAGGTGAAGAAGTTGATGGAGAAACGCAAGTTGGCCTGCGGGTGCCAAGGGGCACCAGTGCATGAGCATCAAGAACAATACAGGTTAGCACAGACACACATGCCTACCGCCTATGCCAAACATCCATTTCTTATCTATTGCATCAGAAATACAGTCTGTGAAAGACCGCATCGCCAGATTTGAATTCAAAGGCACACTGGATGAGCGGCGCAGTTACACAGCTTCAGTCCGTGTGGCAACAAACCAGGAACGATCAGCGCTGCGATCGGTGCTCAATTGTCGTCGTGTTATGATTCAAGGCTGGGCAAGTCAGCAGAACAGCTGCCGTCATGACATGGCGTGGCACGAGTGCAATTCCAAGCCATAGCCCAATCGAGGTCGGCACAAAGCTGCGTCTGTGACAGCAGAAACCGGCGTTCTTGTCTTAGCAGCATGTGCTATCAGTAGCCTGGGCCGCACCTGCGTGTCCTTGGGGAAGATGCCGTCGTACCACTGCTGGGTGGCGGGGTCGTTCAGCCGCTCCGCCAGCTTCAGCACACCCAGACTGCTGGACAGCTCCTGCGCGGGCGGACAACGAATTGTGCAACAAATGGTGTAGGCATGCTCAGAAACGATGGAGTGTTTGCAACAGCAGGACCAATGATGTGAAGGGCACGCATGGTCACTGCATTCAAATTGTTGGAGTTTGTGCCGCGTGCGTTTGCCATTAACTTGCGCCAACCTTCAGCATGTACAAGTTTTGAACATCTTAACACACGCTATGCCCAGCTTTCTAGGCTAGCTGCATCTGTCTAGTTTCCACCGCTACACCAGACCCAGTCCTTGACCTTCTACTTCTGACCCATGCTTAGCCCTTACCTGAAATAGGTATTTGATGAAGATACGTGATGAGGAGGTGGTGTCGTCCTCTGTGAGCCGCATGCAGCCCAGCACGCTCCAGGGGATGGCGTCGGTCACCAGCAGGTGGGCGAAGAGGGAGGCCACATTGCGCAGCTTGTTGGTCTCCAGACGGTGGATTTCCGCGTATTGCTGACGGAACTTCTCATCAAAACCCTCCTGTATAATGCGAAGGGAAGATTCTGCTGGGGTGGTGCAAGCAAGCAAGGCTCTGCTGGTGTGCTGACAATGTGGCATCAGCGAATGTAAGATCTAGGCGTGTTAAAAAAACAATTTCTCATCAAAACCCTCCTGTAAGCCTACGCGGGGACCAGCAAGGCTCCAATGGGCCATGATGATCATTTGCCGAAAAGGCGGTGTGAAGTTGTGCTGACAGTACAATCAATGCATGTGAGGACTGCACGTGCTCAACAAGCTGTGTTGTGTTACGTTGTCATCACCAGAAGCAGTGTCAGGCGGGGCACCGCTGGCCCAGAGGTCAGCACGTCGCACGTTTGATGAGCTAAGTAATGTGTGGTAAACGGGGCGGTTTGCTCACCATGTAGGCCTTCTTGATGTAGCAGAAGCGCTGCCCCAGCAGGCCGTAGAAACGCTTGTAAGTGCGCTCCTGCAACAACGCAGCAAAGCCACCAATGTCATGTGCACAGGGTTTCCCAAGCTTAATGGTGCACAAAGCACAAGTGCTGTTTGATGTGAATTGAAGGCACTGGTACTATACTTGTCGGTCATCACAGCTGGCCTTACCTGTGAGCAGCACTCGATGATCATTTCCACCATGACGATCTCCTGCCCCGGCTGGATGCCTATCTTCATGAGCTTGTGGCCCGCCTCTTCAAAGTCCATGCTGCTCATGATGGTCAGGTAGATCGTACGCCTGAGGCACGCAAGACAAAGGGCAAGCATTTTGATAGTGTGACCTGTGCCAACCTCAGTCAAGGCTTGTAGAAGCCACATTATATATAATTCTTACATCATAGAATGGCGGAAAGGAGCCTAGATCTCGTACCATGCTGAATGCTCGCAAACTGCAAAGTTCAGCCTCTGGATTTTAGATCTAGAGCTTGACCCTGCCAGCCAACGCACCGCTCAGCAACCTTGACCAATCGGAGTTGGTGCAAGTTCGTGCCAAACCTATGCAATCTGAAATTTTCGTGAACCCACCTGAGATTGACCAGGTTTGTCTGGGTGGCGTCTTCAATGGCATCTGCCTCTGCCTTGCGCTGAGCAGCCTCCGCCACCTCCTCTTCGTCCTCCTCCTCCTCTTCATCGTCCTCGCCTGCGAGGAAAACATAACAGCACCAACGGCTGACTTAACATTCCCTGTGCATGTACCATCAAGAGCCCTTCAAACTAGAGAATCACAAGACCTTTGCATGACATCCCTGTGCCTGTCAACATGGCGCTCGTGTTCTGCATGGTTTTGGCCCGCGCACTCCCCACGTAGGCTGAGGGACTGCATGGCACATCCGACGTGTTCTTGCCGCCCTGCCATGCGCGTAACTGCCGTTGCCCTGCCCTGCCCACCCACCCTCGGCATCCCCCACAGCGCCGTCCTCCGTCTCCTCCTCCTCCTCCCCGAGGATCTCCCGGCTGATGGCCTTGAACTCCTTCTCATGCTGCTCATAATCAGGGTCAACCTGTGATAACCAAGGAGTAAGAAATGCAGGACATTCAGAACCACATGCAGGCCAACGTGGCACCCAATCAACCGCTACATTAGATAACATCAAGCCACTACACGAGGCAAGGCCACAGCATGCCACAAGCTGGACATGAAAAGTGCATTCCAAGTGTCATTTATTGATGCGAAGAGGGCAGGTAAGGCCTCATCCCTCTCACCTTGAAAATGTCCAGGCCAGTCTGTGGGTCATGCGTGTCATCCAGTCCCATCTCATGCGTGATCTGGTCCTCTGCATGACGCATGCAACATGCAGGTTTAGCCTCAAGGCACAACGGGTGCAGGTTTGGCCCCAAGGCCACCCAAGGCAACCAATGCAGGCGTGCATCACAGCCCAGTTATCCAGGCTGCCACTTTTCCCTTGGGCGGGGCGCTCACCTGCCTCCACCAGGTCCAGCTCTGGCTTGACTGCCACGTGCCCTGCAGCCTCAAAGCCGGCCTTGCGCACGGCAAACAGGCCCTCGATGACGAACTGCACACGCTTTTCGATCTCTCCCTCGTGCAGCACGGCGCGGAACCGCTCAAACACACTGCACAAAGCACACAAGGCAGCGGTATAGTTTAGCTCACATGTGACCTCAGGGCCTCACGGCTCACAGCTCAAACCCAAGCAATCTGCTCTACCTAGCTTCTCCTCCGTGAGTCCTTCCTTCCTCCTCTTGCGCAGCTGGCTCAATCTACTGCTCACAGCACATCGTGTCCCTGTCCAGGCTCATACCTAGGTAACCACGCCTATGACACTCGCCTTCAACAGCCAGCCCAACCATTTGAAGCTGGCTGCCCCGCCAGTCAGCTATGCTGTTTGTGCCAATGTCTTTCTCACTCACCCATGCAGCCCCTGAGGTGTGACCTCCTGCAGGTAGGCGCCGACCTCCTTAGTGAACTCACAGGCCATCTCAACGCTGTCGCCACTGGGCTTCTCAAGCATCAGAATCAACATCTCAAGGGCAAGCACCTGGAGGCGAGCAGCAAGGCATTGTGCTAAACCAACACACACTACATGAGTTGCAAGTAATCTAATGGGTGGCAAGTAAAGGGAACCAAAGCCAAAGACAATTTTGATGAGCCACCAAATGACAATGATCATTGTGTCTGAGGCACACTCTCCTTGGCGACGGAATGCCAACTCAACCTGGCCTCATCCAGCAAGCATCCTTGCCTGACAACGGTCCTGACACAGTCCCTGGCGATTGAATGCCATTGCAGATTGCCTGCCAAAAGAAAGTGCAGCGTCAATCGCAGGGACAGAGTTGTTCCTGCCCAATACCTGTCCATCCACCCATGCTTGTTGACTTGCAACCAGCGAGTTGTTTTCCACCTTGACTCACGTGCCTTTGCCTGCCCATGCCCTCGCCTGCCTGAGCCCTTGCTTGCCCGGCGCCCTTGCCCCACGCACCTCGTGAGCCACACCCTGATTGATGAGCTGCCCCAGGAAGCGTGCGGCGGCCGTGCACACGGGCTTGTCATTGCGCTTGTAGCTGCGCATGAACTGGAGGCACAGCCTGTGCAGCAGCAGCTCCCCAAGCTCCGGGAACTTGGTGTTCACAACAGCAACCAGCGCTGCACACGTAATGCAAAACAGTATCAAGCGAGATCAAATTCAGATTTCATGGAAGGATGAGTATGTCAGTGTCTGCCGGAAGGCCAGCCACTGTCAGTTGTAAGGCCCAAGCCGCGTTCATGACCACTGCTGGCTTCCATTCACTTGAGCAACTTATTCCATTCACTTGAGCAACTGACACTGTTATGAAATTCTTGGCTAGATAGCACCCAGTGACGAGTTAGAGGTCGTTTCTCAACAGCAGTCTCTCAAGCAGTGACATACATGTGCCCCATGAGTCACAGACAATTGTGGTCGCGCTGGCATGACATGATGGCCCGCCAATGAGTACTGGTGCATGGCCCAATCAAAGGCTGGTGTGGCTCACCTGCATAGACAGGGCTGAAGCTGGGCGAGGCCAGTTGCGACTTCATCAGTGAGCGGCAGAACAACCCTCGACCACGGACAAGGTTCTGCATGCAGCACATGGGGCGTAGATATCCTCTGTTCACGTTCCCACACATGGTCCAGCCTGGCTTCTTTCACATGCAGCACACATGTGTGGTACACAGGCACTGGGCCAGCATCCGCAGCCACACGCCCTGGTGCCACATGGTATGCCACAGCCCGCCGTACAGCAACAGACTCTGCTCCTTGTCACAGCACAAACGCAGAATCCATATCAAACAACATGCGCTGTCTTGAAATTTCTAACATGCTCAACAAAAGTACGTGCCTAGAGTAAAAAATGCATTGCCACAGAAAGCCCTTCTCACCTCCCTGAAGACCTCCGCCAGCATGTTTTTGATGTTGACTATGTTGACCTTGTTCACAATACCATTGATGGACTTCTTCAGTGCCTGCAGAAGCGCACAATCAGACACTACTCAATGCATGACCTTGCCTCATTTCAGATTCTTCATGATCTCTGCGCTTGCTTCGCTCTTCCGCCAGCCTATGCGTCAAATGAGAAACCTAGCCCTGCCGCCCTGCAATGCTGCTTTGCAAGGCCCATGCCTCAACTTTATGCCTGAAAGCCCCAGATGCACCGAACGGCATGCTACGGCTCCTGATGACAAGGCGTGCATCGTTGTTTGCATGCGGTACAGATGCATGTTCACTGTCCTGCTAGGCAATGCCTCAAGGGCCCAATCCTGCCATCACGAAAGCGCCCAGCCCCTTTCCTCGGTCCTTTGCCAGCCCCTTCCACGCACCTCCCATGTGAGCTTCTGGTACTCGGGCGAGGAGCGGTCGCGCACCTCCTGCATCATGCGTGCTAGCTTGAAGGGCGGGATATACACACCACCCGTCTTGCCTGCAGAGCACAAGCAACACACAAAGTTTGGGAGCCACCGACGCTAGGCCTGTTAGGCTACCAATCAACGCACATCCAATTGCATGAACCCATAGCTGAACGTCGCCCTGTCTAAGCCATAGCCAATCCTTTGCAGCTATCCGTACAAGCGTCTGGCCCATACAGCTTGAACAACCCGCCTAATAATAGCGTTGCATGTTCGTGAGCTGGGTCTCCTGGCATGCAGCATGATGACAAGCTGCTGTTGCTTGCTCTCTCCGAGCACTGGCCAGCCAGCCCTGTGCCGTCTGTTGCTGACGAGCCTCACCTGTAACAACTGCTTTGCGCTGTGGGGCTGCATCCTCAGCAGGCTGGATAGCTGTGCCTGTTGCAGCCTCAGCAGCTGCAGCAGCTGGAGCTGATGTTTCCTTTTCAGGGCCATCTGCATGTGGACAGCAACACAACTGGATGGCCATGCTGAGCATACATGGCATGCTCCCAACTGGATTGGTCTGAAAACTGCATGGTTAGATGTTGCCATGCGTACCTTGCATGCCCTGGCTGGGTCCATCCTCCGCGGTGCGCCGCCTGCATGCATAGGTAGCAGCAGCAACGGTCGAGTGGCCATGCCAGGTGTGCCAGGTGATGTTCGGGAAGCAGGCATGCATGGAGTTTGGCTGACCTCTTTGCGCCTTCTGCTTCCCCTGCGCCGCTCGCCTCCTGCCGCCTTGATGGTGGCTCATCGCCATCTGAGTCGTTAACACGCTTGCGCTTGCGTGCATCCTCCTCCGCAGCCCTGGACACAAACAGAAGCCGACATCATCAGCGAATGCCATGCTCTGATGACAGCATGCGATGTGGTATGTAACCATCGCAAGCTCATCGGGCGACCCACGTTTGCATGCGCAGAACGCACAAATGACCTGGCACACAAGCCCTATTTCATGTGCTAGAGCTGTTCGTGACGAGCTCTCCACTGACCCTGGAGATGCGGAGCGTTCCTTCAACTCGCTCTCGGAGCTGCTACTCGGCATTTCTGAAGTGTGGGAAACACTGGAAACAGATCTGGGGTTCACGTAGACAAACACATGCCGTCTTCTGGTGATATTCTAGGCTCCTACGTGTATGCGCTTGAGATAATCTGTCGGACAAAGCAATGTGGTTGTTGGGCAAGCCGCAGTTGGCGACAAGCTGAAACGGCCGGATCATGCAAGCTGTTCATGGTCACTCAGCTGCAGGATCGCTCTGTTAGCCATAATCAGTGCAAGTCACGCTGTCTACCCATTATTTGAAGCACTGTTGCTCGAAGCCTGTCCATGATCACTTCAATGGTCGCCATGGTGGAGGCTAGACTCTCGTCCTCTCTTGTGAATTCTCTGATTAGCATGTCATGAACCATTGACAGGATAATCTACGAACTCAATGCCTCAAGGCCACACTCTCAGGATTATACACTTCAGACAATTTCGGGCACCTTCCAACACTTGGTGGTGACTTAGAAGTCTTCCTGGTGTGCCAAGACTGGTGCAGACAACTGGCTATACTTTTGAACTGGCAAACTTCTTTTTTTTGTGGTGTTGGTTTCACCACGCCCGTGCTGGTTTACCCTCTGATGACGCAGTGATGTCTGCTGGCATAGCATAACACACCGTTTCAGTGCTACGTCAATGCTACGTCAGTGAAGGCTACGTCATGAGGGCTGTCGCTGACTCTAAAGGCAAAGCTGTACATGAGCTCATTCAGACCAGCCAACAAACAAGTTGTCAGATTGCCCACTGATCCACCACCTGTTCTGCACATCTCAACTATGTCAGTCTTACGCTCACAGAATTTGTTCCAAAACTGGCAAACATCTTCTTTGCCTACAGTCAGCCACCAGGTGTTACAGTCAGGTGTGTTGAACATGCTTGGTGTAAGCGATTGCGGCTGGCAACTCGAGCTGTGTCATGAAGCTAATCTCAAGGAACCAAGTCGGTTGTGTACCATTGGTAAAGCAAACGCCTATGATCCAAATGGGTCACCCAGCTGCACAGTAGCCATGGCAGGAAAAGGGTCCGTCTTTGCAAGCACGACCACCCTTTGCTTGTAGGCAATGTAGCCTTTGATGAACTTGCGGTAAATCAAGTTGGCCAGAAGGCACTGCATCTCAACTGCAATCACGACAGCGCAAGGAAACAAAGTTCAGGTGGTACGGCAACAGCACCCGTCTCTCTCGTGCTGCGGAATAGAGCTCCAGGTGTTGGCACATAGGTTGTCTGACTTGATCAACGGCATACCTTGCGCACACGTGGTGCAGGAATGTGTCATGCCGGAAACGTACAGTCGCGCATGTGCATGGTACGCCTACGCCGGTTATCCGTTTTCATGATCCCCCCTGTTCCCCTGTGCAATCGCATGCAGCCCATGCATTGTGACATCCTCATGGTGCACGGTCGGTCCAAATCCCTCCCTGCCTCCCTCACCATCGTCCTTGTCGATGTCCTGGAGTTTGAGCGCCGCGGCAAACATGTCAATGGGCACCTGTGTGGCCTTACCGGGCACCAGCTCCGCATGCAATAATGCACACCTGGAACAGTGGAGGCAGCACGGACATTCAGACCATTGATGCTGTGTAGCGGTTTCATGCTGGTGCGTGCAGACGCCATTGCTAGCACCCCAAGGACAGGGAGATGGGCAAGATTCTGACTGGTGAGGTGCCCTACCAAAGATCCCAAAGCCACATGGATGTTGCTGGATCACTACCATATGGTGACGCTTGCTGCACGAATAGACCGTACTTTCCAGCCGTCGGTTGCCTTGAACCGTACCTACTCCCTCCGGTGTGAGCAAGCTTGATTTCCACTCACTTCTTGAACAGTCTCCTGTACGCTGCCAGCTGGAGCTTCTCCAGCAGCAGGTACGTGCCTGACTGCACCAGGGTCACCTGGGGTGGCACACAGCGCAGGGCACAACTGATGGTGCTGGGCTGGGTGCTGGTCGTGCTGTGTTGTGGAAACAGTGTAAGACCAGCGCGCCACTGCCAGGCAGCGGCAGCACCCAGCGCTCACAAGATTCATCTGGCCTTTTGAAGCCAAACTGCTGTGCGAGGTTCGCTCGCGCTGTTGAAGCAGTGCTGGCATGCTTGAAATCCTTGGTATGCTGGCTCTGGTGCTCCTTCTGCCTCAACCACGTGTCGGCGTGCTTCATTTGTTGCGCTGAAAAATAGTTGTCAATAGTATCACTTGCCAGCAAGCTCCATTGGTTGGTTGGTACTAATCGTTTGCCAGCGCTGAAGAGTTATGCTGATGATTGATCAGTAAACCAGTAAAACTATGCTGATGATTGATCAGTAAACCAAGCGACCGGATTGCATGTACAGCAGGGATTGCCACTACCTCTGAACTGGGCTTGAACTTCTGTAGGTTGCCGAAACAGTGCTGACTGCCCCAAAACAGCGCTGAGTTCACTTGACCTGACAGTGTGTTCTGTGTTTGGCAGGACGCAAGGTGTCAGTGGCTCATATCATCAGGAGGCCTACAGATCCCGGGTTCATCTTGCTTCTTCACACAGCCCAAGCTGACCAGATTTCCTTATATACCTCAAAGAATAATGGGAACGGATTCATGATTTGCCAGCAGTTTGCACTTGTATGTTTACAGCTTACATCACCATGACTCTTCAACCAACCTGATTGATTGGACAGCGCGGGGGGAGGTTGTCATGAGCCCTTGACCCAACTCATCCCCGGTACTTGCATGTGGCGCACATGATCATGACTCTGCTGCCCACCTGGTGCGTGTCCAGTGCGCGCATGAGCTGCCGCACGTCGCCCGCGCGCACCGCCGTGGCTATGTCCCGGTACTCCCGCAGGCCCGACTCCTGCAGCAGGGCCTCGGTGGGAAGCACGCCTAGCAGCATGCGCACCTGCGCGGCCACACAGAGCTGAGGGTAACTTACAGAGTGTTGGGACGGTATATAGTCTCAGTGGTTGATGTGTAGCGTCACGGCACAACAAAACAGCCATGCAGAGCGTAAGAGCAACTTCGTGAATGATGCAGCACTGGTCGCTTAGGGCGTTGATTTGGCCGCAATTAGTCGGTATTGCGGCGCACAGAGCGCCATGCATAGACCAGCACGGCCTCGTTTATGCAGTGAAAGTCGAGGGGTGAGGCTGCGCCGGACAGGTGCACTATACAGAGTGCGCGTCGATGGAGATGAGGAGGTGCGCTGTGCGGTTGTCACAGACAACAGACAAGGTCGCAAGCAGCTGCTTGCAGCTGCTATCACGCAGCCTCGTGTTTCACTCAAGATAGCAACTGTGGAGCGCTAACGACTGGTGTACCGCACTGGAAACTAGTGTCAATGGGTACTGGTCAAGACAAGTGCTGAGTATCCTCACAGCTGGCCAATTGCACGGCAACCAGCGGCAATTGCAAATGCAACTCAGTGGAGGCCCAGCTCCGTCACAGGGTTGCAGTGGTCCGCCTTCTGCGCACTGACCGGTATGAGGTACCGCAGGATGCGTCGCCTGTTGTTGACAGCGCTGGGGTGGCAGTTAGCCAGCGCAAAGGACAGGTGCTGCTCAGCTGTCACATAGTCCTCATCGTAGGCTAGGAGGCGACCGGTGTAGTACCTGCAAGAAACGGATCGAGTCATCACGCGTCACAGCGCTGTTGACAAAGCGGGTGCAGCCAGTCACTCCTGAACCATACTTCAGGTGTGGTCGTTACACTTGCAGCAACCTCTGGATCAGGATATCCTGTGGCTATGCACTGCATTCTTTAGCCTATCCTATGGTGTCAACGTCTGTCGGACTGGCGCCCCACCGCTTTCATGTCCACCTGCCTTGTGCAACACAGGTGGGTGTTTACAGGCCTGTGATGCTTCAGGTCACGTGGAAATGTGGCCCTGTCCGCATGCAAATCACATGCATTGCGCACCTGTAGCGCTGTCCACTTGTGTACAACATGCTGTGCACCTGCAGCCCTGCCCGTTGTGGAGCATCACATGGCGCACCTGTATGTGACCTTGTGAGCTATCTGTGCCGCGTCAAACATCTTGAGGGGCCCCTCAATCGTCTGGATGACGTTCTTGCAGTTTGTCAACGTGTTCAGCCGGAAGTAAACCTGTCAGTGTGCAGGGCCAAACATGATGGGTTGTAGGGTAGGTGGAACATGATCAAAGTGTTGCTTCACAGAGCAATGGGATCGCATCCACGCAGAAGGTGCTGAGACCATTTTGCAGGCTTGAAGACTACCTGCCGGCCCGTGTGGTACAGCTAGTGGCCATCACCCCACCTTTCCAGCATGCAGTGCAACAGTCACAGATATACCTTGACATTGCATTGATTGGTGCTCCTGCCCTCAACAGGGCCCCTCCACTTAGTGTAGTGGATGGGCACATGTATCATCATTATAACAAGTGTTTTACCGGAACAGTAATAGCTTGTGATGATTACTTCACCCACCCACCTTGAGCATGATGCATCCAATAGCCACAGCTGTGGCCCTCTTGAGCTCCGCGTCCGCGCCCTTGGCAGCCGCTGTCTTCCCGAACAGGCTCTGCAGCAGCATGGCGCACTTGGACAGCTGCGTGGCAGTGCCCGCACCCCCGCCGCGCCGCAGCGACTCATCGTCCACCTGAGGGGGGCAAGGGCAGCAGATACAAAGAAATACTGAAGATGGTATAGGTGTCAATGAGCACCATTCGCCTTGCAAGTGCATGAGGATTGCTGGGAGGAGCTTGAGGGCCAGGACGGTCAGAGCACTGAAGTTGCCTTGGGTTGGCTCTTTGCATCATTAGTGGTGATTGAAAGCAGAGACAGAACTCCACGTCAAGCACGCTTCAAGTACCAACGCCATCGTTAATCGTTGGAATGGGTGGGCCTGATCCTGGACCTTGCGTTGTTGTTGTTGCTCGACTGCCGTGGGGCTCTCAACAGCACGGGCAGGACTTGGCACGCAAGGTAATAAATATCAGAGCACAGCTACTACCTGTGCCTGTGCCGCTGCCCCTTGCAGCAGTCCCTGTACTACCTGTCCCTATGCCGCTGCCCCTTGCAGCAGTCCCTGACCCACAGCACGAATGATTGACATCAGCGCTGACAACCCTAACGTATACGGTCGCGACAGTGCCCTTGCCCCTTGCCCCTTGTCCCACCTGCGCTGACAGAGCTCTGAGTGTGTTGGCAGAGCCCACCACCACGGGCAGCACCCACACATGGTCCTGCACAAGCCCCTGCAGCGCCTGCAACACGCAACCACACACGTTGTGAGTATGTGTGGATCAAGGGCTGCCGCTGATAGGTGTCAGATACTGGAAGGATGTGACAGCAAGGGCTTGTGCAGCCCTTCCATTGTTGAATGCAGCAAACTGAATGTCGCAAACTGACATGGATGGCCAGGCGGCGTCAAGTAAGGCATTGCTTGATGCTCGCACCCGTGCACTGCGTCGTGTGGCACGTTGTGATGCACCCAATCAGCCACTGCAGCAGCTACATGCATGTTGCCAGCCAACGATGTGACCTTTCTAGCTCGAACTGTGACATGCCAGAGGAAATTGTCTGCGTTGAGTGCTGCGCCAGTGTCACACCTTGGCATGCTTTTCCCTGAACTCTTCACACGCTGCCAGCTTCTCCCCCCTGCAAAGGGAGACCAGGGCTTGCAGGAAGCTCCACACAATGTCCCCCCACGCCTGGTTGCCCCGCTCCGCTAGCTGCCGGTGAATCTCACCCTTAGGAAGCTGACCACCACGGGTGGTCTGCACACACAGACAACGTTTGCACTCAAGTGTGCATCCCAAACTTTCCAAAGCAGGCCATGATCATGATCGTCTTTACAGTGACTTGTATGGCACAGCACAGGACCTAGGATGCCTGTAGCATGCATGGTGTGACAGTCTATGCCGGATCGCTGCCGTGTCATGTGCGTGGCTGTGGAATGCATAGCTGAAGCACGTCACTGCATGCATGGCTGCAGCTGCCACCAGGACGGGTTACCCTGGCCTGGTGTGGCATGGGCCATGACCTCTGACGTGGCTTCAAATCATGAACAATGGTGTTTTTCTCTGGCACTGCATGCGGGGCCTTACCTGCATGGCCACCTGCAATCCTTGTCCATCAAGTTTGAACAGATCACACAGTTTAGAACCTGCAGAATGACAGATCATAAGTACATGTTCTACTGGCGTGCATGCGCCATGTTCGTGCATGGCAGGCAGACATTGGCAGAATCCACCTCAGCATCAGCATGTGATGGACAGGGAGACGTTGCTCACCATTTGCGTTATTGATGGCTTCATTGACCTGGCGCAAGTAGTTTGCCAGGCTCATGCTGTTCCCAGCTCAGCCAGGTCAGCTGATCCACGCTGGGAGGCTGCTCCAATAGACTATAACAGCTTCAGGATATGAGCAGAATAGGTTCAGTGCATGTGCAGTGGGATGCTGGTGTATGACAGTTAGGGTCTGATGGCTGGCGCACACAGAGCGCGTCAGTGCTGCTTCAGTCACGCAATCGTTAAGCGAAGAGTTTGTGATCGCAATGCGCCCTGTTCGAACCCGCAAACGGTTCGGCTGCACAATTTCCGGCACGTGCGGTATGGACACACATCCATGGACACAAGCCACAGAAGCCAGGTTGCACCACCGGGTTCAAATCAACAGAGCAGAGTTGCAGCAGGACTTCACACTCTGCACGCAACCCTAGTACGTTCCAGGCAATGCCCCCCTCCAGGGGCTGCTGCTCCCATGATCACGACTGCGAGGCAGCGGAGTGTGGCCCTGCTTACTCTCTCTACAAGCACATCAACCAGTCACAGGCAAGATGGAGCCATCTCACCCTGCCTTACATCATTGCACTCACACAGTGTGCTGCCAGAACGAAAATGGACAGTCTGAAGGAAAAGAGAAGACGTACATGCATCGTACCTGCATGAGCTATCCAACACCTCTACGCCCTCACCCGTTTTAGCTGCATGGTTATTGCAGAGCAACACCTCTTAGCTCTGGGCATGCTGTCCAGGCATGCACAGCCATGGTGCTACCAAGTTACATGCATACATAGCTTCGTGCTGATTGTCGCGTGCCCGGTGACAGGTGTGGTGCCTCAATGAGCGGCTGTCTGGCAGTGTGTTGAGTGTGTTTCGTCCCTGGGAGGAGCGGCTGCAGCCAGCCAACCCCAGCCTGTGCAGCAATGACGATGATCCGGAGCTGCTGCTGCACGTGCCGTGAGTCTTGGCAGCTTGGAAGAACCACACCTTGATACTCTGATGCATGCTTGGAAGCACAGGCAGCGGACAGCACAGGTTGGCCCAGGCCTATGAGCGAAGCCTTCTACCCATTGTCCGAGTGCCACAAATCATGTGTAATGGGAGGACGCATCAGCACGGCGAAATTGCCGCACACCATTTGAATGAATGGATACGCTACATCAGCACGTCCATGTGTGCTTTGCAATGCACCACGCTGCAATCATCATCAATACCAAGTGGTTGTAAATAAGTATGGTTTCTGCGTGCCCTTACAGGTTTGATGGGGCTGTGAAGCTCAAGGCCATCACGGTCATAGGAGGGACTGACGGCACAGCACCAGCCAAGTTGAAAGTGTAAGTGATCTGTGGAGCTGCCACACCTCGTGCCACATGTCATTTTGTCCATGGAAAGCGAAACCGTAATGCGTGCAGCAGTCAAAAGTCTCATCGCACGTTCTTCCCGACACACCGCTGTCCTACAAGCCAATGTGTGTTCGTCAGCACTGCCCTGCGCGTGCAAGTTTCATTTGACAGGTTTTGATTTCCACCGGTTCTTGGTTTGCTTGCGCTTCAGGTATGCTTCAGGTTCAGGTGTGCTTCAGGTTTAGAAACCACTTTTTTCCTTGGTTCGTTCATGCTTTCTTCTTTTTTTCCTGGCTGTTGCACGCCCACTTGCTGCCCTGGACGTTCCTTGAAACGATTTGGCAGACGAACGATCGGCCCACCAATGACCCACAGCCATGTACATACGGCGCATGTGTGCAGGTTCATCAATCGTGATGACGTTGACTTTGCCGCTGCGGGGCAGCTTCCCGCGGTGCAGGAGTGGGACCTCCAGGAGTCAGACCCACAGGGGGTGATCGAGTACCCTACACAGTGAGTTGGCAGCGATTTCCATGACACACCTTGCTATGTTCAAAATCACGTGCAAGTGTGTGCAGCTGGGTTCAAGGGCATGTGCAAGACGGCTCGATGTAGTTGCTTGGTGACGTACTTTCTGGATAATGATCGCACCTGCAGTGCTGGGTGCTGTGTTGGATAATGAAAGGTCTCCATCTACAAACGTTTGTACGCAGGTATAACGCCACGGTAGTCGATAACCCATTTTAACTGGTGCATGCCCAATGCAGAGTGTCAAGGTTCAACGGAGTCTACAGCATTGACCTCTATTTCCCAAGCAACTTTGGGGCGGCGCACACACAAATCCATTTCATCGGCCTCAAGGGCGAGTTTTCACAGGTGAGGGCAAGAGGGGCGTGTTCTGACTGGCTGGGACGAAGGTAAGGGAAAGAGGGGCGTGTTCTGGCTGGCTGTGGGACGAAGGATTCACAGGTGAGGGAAAGAGGGGCGTGTTCTGACTGGCTGGGACGAAGGGTCTGGCATCGTATGGGAACCGCATGGGCGGTGGGCACCTGATGCGAGTGAGATTAAGGGATAATCATTTTCTGGCGTTTGTGGGGCAGCATCGACATGAGCGGTTGGCTATGCCTCCTGGGTGGTGTGAGTGGTGCATCATGGGAGGCGTTGGTGGTGTGGGAGACCACAACCCCGCCTACAATTGCTGGGTTAATCCTCTGCTTCATCAAGCCTAGGGAAAGCAAAGCTGACTAAGGCGGGCGTCCCTTGAATCATGCCGGGGAGGTCAAGGGCTCACCGGATGCTGTCTACACAGTTCATATGGCTAGGTGGCGGTTTGACTGGCGGCGGCCTGATCATCTAACGGCCAGCCTGCGCCATGCTCTGCCGTGCCAGCCACTGCTTTGCAATTGGGCGCGGCTGCCTGCTGACACTGTGTGCTCGCTTGTGCTGCAGCAAAAACGTCAAGCTGTGGAGGCTGTGTACGAGAGCCGAGCCATGGCAGCGGACCACAAGGTGCCAGATCAGCAAGGGGCAAGGCACGATATCAGCTAGTTTTCAAGGAGAACAAGGCTTCTTGGGTGCTGCCTTGGACATTGCTTACCCAACCGAATAAAGCGTCCCCTTCACTTGGTTCTGCCCAAGCAGCAATGTGTATACAAGCAGTATGTGTATACACTGAAGTTCTTGTGCACATTCGTGTTGTTTTCTGTGTCTTTCGACAATTTGATAGCTTTTGCGGTGCAATTGGCATTCCTGGCCCCTGGGTTTGATTGTTTGCTGTTTGAAAAGGCGTTGTTGAGACAGGCGTTTCTCAAAAGATGAGAACAAATGTTCTTCTGACATTCCAAGCTTCTGCTTCATCCATGTGCACATCAGACGCTTCGTTACTGTAAAAAGGCTTGTTGCCACAGTGCTTCCATACGCAGACGAGGGCAAGAAAAATAATTGGCAGACTTTCCAATGATTGATAGGACAAAAACGGAGAAGATCAGATTTTCTTGCTGATGTTGATACGTGGCAATACTACTGCAACCAACTCTGGTTGTTTGGCAACACACGCACACACAAAAAAAGAAGTTTGCCAGTTCTGGGACAATTTGTGTGAATATGTCTGTATTACCGCCAGGAATCCTTGTGTG
>QAXH01005108.1:5122-25457 GCA_004335635.1 Chloromonas sp. AAM2
CGTTTCAGATGCACCACCGCATGCCCACCTATCGTTTCAGATGCACCACCGCATGCCCACCTATCGTTTCAGATGCACCACCGCATGCCCACCTATCGTTTCAGATGCACCACCGCATGCCCACCTATCGTTTCAGATGCACCACCGCATGCCCACCTATCATTTGGATGTTGTTGGCACACCATCTATGCTTGTTGGCACAACAGCCATGTATTGTGCAATTTAGTGGATGCCGTGTAATGATGATGATTTGCCCCACACTCACCCATATCCCGGGAGGTCCACGAGGTACCAATTGCTGTTGATCAGGAAGTGGTTGATGCAACGCGTCTTGCCTGCAAACCACGTGCACGTCACACACAGTGCTAGCATGCATGCTTGACATGGACTGGCTCACTGCCATGCATGCATGCTCGACTTGAATTGGTCGATTTCCTTGACATGGTGACAGCTTTGCGAAAGGGCCTGCTGGAACATCTAGTTCGGTATTGGAAATGGTTGGAGCCATCTGTCCATCAGTAACAGACAGAATGCAGACAGTAGAACGTCTGTTTGTATATGAACAGCTAATGGTCCTTGTCAACCTCGTCAAGGCAACCATCTGGCATGAAGAGGCGTGGCATACATGTCATGGCGCAGATACCAGGTGCAATGGAATACATATCATGCGCAATGAATTTGCATCGTTCGGCCACACATTCGCACACCTGGCTCTTTTGATACGTGCGCCAGCCGTTTGCTGTTGGTGAGCATGTTGATGAGAGAGGACTTGCCCACATTGGATCGCCCTATGACTGCAAACTCGGGGAACTGGGGTGGTGGACAGTCCGCAGCATTCACACTGCTGATGATGTACTCTGCTGTCTTCACTCGTGTGTGCGAGGCCTCCAAGGGTAGGGATTGTTGCAGCTCCAGATTAGGGTCCGACCCATCCTCGTTAAAGGATTCATCCAACTGGTCTGATTCTAACTGTGTTGCGTCTGTGGCAGGGCCCTGCATGGCGGAATGTGGCTGCTCCGTGGTTGCTTGCATGTGACCATCTGCCCCATGGTGATCCTCGTCCGGTTCCGGCTGCTGTTGCTCATGCATGCCTTCCGTTTGGGCCGTCATTGGCTGGGTGTTTGGGTGCTGACGGCTTGAAGCTTCACAGGACGCTCGGGCTTGCATGGATCCATGGCACCTGCTAATCTGCTGCGGGGTTGCCCATGCAGAGTGGTAGCAAGGGCTTTCTAGGCGTTGATGCCAAAGACTGGGAAGCGGGTGTACAGGCGGCAGCAGGAATGGCATGCCCAGGGCACGGCCGCCTGCCAGAAGCCCATTGACTGTGGTTGTCTTCATTGGAATATTATGCCACTGCACAGGCCAATGCCAAGCAAAGAAAGCAAAGAAAAAAGAAGTCCAACCGTTGGAAACGGGTGCTGCTGCGATTTCCCCCCATGCATGCCTGGTGCATGCTGGCGCCTGCATGACTGCCGATCATACTCGTTCATACTATATTGACTCAATGACTTCAAACTTTCTGTAACCGGCGACTCGAATTATCATGCACCTTGCCAAGCCACGAACACTGCAAGAAGCCAGTGCAAGCTTGCTCAATACTGTGGTCGCAAAAGAATTTCCACCCCATGGTTATTTTGAGGGTTCAATTCTGGATATCCGCGATCATTACACGCTCAAGCTCAACGGACCTTTAATACAAGTTTCGCCTCCTGACAATTTCCTTTACGATATCAAGTGGGTGATGGCACCATTCCACCGTCCGATAAAAGGGTTTGTTTCAACTGGACTAACCATTCCTGTTGTTCTCTTTTCGACACTCGCAGATACGATGATGGAGATGGTAAGAGGTTATGAACGGCACTGTGCTGACAGCACGATGCAGGGACCGAGGCACAAGAGGCCGCAAGCACAAATCGATGCACTTATCCACTGCTCTTGCACAGGAGAATCGGTGGAATGGGATGAGCTCGTTCAGATACTGAAGTGGCCTCTTGAGCTCCGGCCTGCCCCCCAAGGTTGGATGTCGTGCTGTGCCATGCTGTGCTGAGCTACGCTGGGCACACAAGCCGTGCATACCAGCCTTGTCTTGCCCAAGCAGCTGCACGCCATTGCAGCAATCAGCGAGTTTGTAGTGGTTTGTAGCCCCTGTGGTGGTCGAACAATCCGACTGCAAGCCTTCCTTGAGCATGCTGCCAGTCACACACAGTGAGCTTTAACATTCCATTCTTTAAATTATAACAAAATTTTAACGAAGAATTACTCATCCATTGCCAGTGCCACAACACGTAGCTACCCAGAATGGCATGCTTCTTGCTCATCCAGGCTTTGCTGTTCATGACATGATGGCATGCAGAGACTGCCTCTCCAGGAGCAGACAACGAGAACAACCCTCCCACCAGCAGCATCACCGAGGCTTCAGCTGGCGAGAGGCAGCCCCAGCCTACCAGGCAGAAACGTCGTCTTGCATCAGATGCAGATAACCAGCTTGGGACTGAAGCGGATCAGCATGCAGCTGACCTAGCGCACACCCTCCAGCCAAGCACATCAAAACAGCAGTCACAAAGCAAGCGTAGCCGCACCACCGGTGGCAACTTACAGGCACGCATGCAGCGCGTGCTGGCAGAGCAGAACATCAACGTCCAGGTGCATGCACGTTCCATGCGCATGCACATGCCATGCACATGCACCATGCATGGACTGAGCATGCAGCTGCATGGCATGTTTATGAACCTCAACCCACAGGGTAGCAAGGCAGCCACTGCTTGAGAATAATACCACCAGTTCAGCTGTGATGCAACTGCATGCATCACCATGCGGTGTCTTCCATCTAACATCAACCTTGTTTCATGTGGCCATGCAGGATGCCATAGCTGGGGCAGGCCCGTCACGCCTAGCCAGACCAGGCAACGCACCACAGGGCAACGGCCAACCCGTTCCCATGGAGGGCGTAGAAGATGTAGACGAAGCAAGCCACGACAAATTTCGCAAGACTGGCCTGCCTGGCCACATCATGCGTATTGTGCTCAAGGACTTCATGTGCCATCAGCATCTGGAGCTCGAGTTTGGGTGCGTGTAGCTGACTAGGCTAAGCTTGAGCAGATCCTGTTGGCAAAGTCCATATCAGTCTTCCTGGTTGGATTGCATTGTTACAACAAACCGTCCAACGCTCCTCCTTCAGGCATGGGTTGTCTTACCACTAGATGGCATCAGCCACCGGGTGCCGCAGCCTCTCAGGCTTGTCACGTGGTATGGTGACTAAGCAAAGGCATCTTCAAGTGCCACCAGGCCATTTCTTAACCGAGCAGGCAGCAGTTGGTTTGAGCCAGCAGCTGTCCCCTTTGGCCCCAGTCTCTATGTGTCACCCTTGAAGATGCCCTTTGACTGAAATTTGAATAGTATACGCGATGCTAAATTCACACACACGTGCCCTGTGTATCGGATTGTGCGTGTGCTTGTACAGGCCCCATGTCACACTGATCACGGGGTCCAACGGCAGTGGCAAGAGTGCGGTGCTCCAGGCGTTGCAGACGTGTCTGGGCGTCAGTGCACGCAACACGGGGCGAGGCACGCAGCTGGCCGGCTTCATTCGCCAGGGCTCGGACCTAGCCGAATGCCAGGTGCGTACAGGGGCAACCTAGAATATTATTGTCACACTGTCCCATTGTCTTGAGTTATGGAAGAAAGCATCCAGCGAGCCAGGCCGTGCTGGCGTCCTAACGCATCAATCTGCAACGCAAGGTTGAACAAAAAGACTATTGGACCAGATCAACAGCAGGCAAAACGAGCACCATCAGGTTGTATACTGGCGCATTGTTGTACCATGAAATGCACGGGTGCTCTGGTCTAGTTGCACTGGTCCAATTTCCAAACAGCAGGAAAGCAGTTTGTGTTCTATGCACTGCTGTGTTCTTCTGCATATCCAGCGCTTGGGCCGATGCCAGTGCCACGCCACATGTTTGCATGGCGATGTTTGTTGAGCGCAAAAAGTCAACTCTGCTTGTGGCTGGTACAGGGAAGCTGGTGGGGCATGTGGCTCTCGGCTCTACTACTCTCATGCTCATGACTCCTTCTGCACGTGCACAGGTCACACTTTTCAACGAGGGTGACGAAGCGTACAAGCCAAACGAGTGGGTGGCGGCGGGTCTTTGCAAATAAATTCAACACGACCCTGCTTTTTTTTTATCATGATGATAGATTGCACAAGATCTTGCTGCAGAGGCACTGTGACCTTTACGTCTGACGTGCGACATGATGACGTGTTATTTTTGCCCATGCAGATACGGCAAGAAGATTGTCATTGAGCGCAAAATCCGTCGCAGTGGTGGTGGCGAGTACCGTGTGTACGGAGACGCTGGGCGCAACGGGCGTGGGTCCAGCGCCAAACGTGAAGACGTCGACGCCGTATTGGATCACTTTTCTATCAATGCCGGCAATCCGCTGACGATCATCACGCAGGACATGGCAAGGGCGTTCCACGCAGGTGCGCGTAATCTCGACACCTGCTTTACCTTAACCGTTTGTATATGTGTGTTGCGCGTGTGGGTGTGTGCGCGTGTGGGTGCCGTTTTACGCTTCTCAGGCTAGTTGAATTTAAAACCAACTACACTAGCGAGCATCGGTCGCCCACGTCTTTCAGATCCCTATAGCAAGTTCTTGTGCAAACATTGAACGTCTCCGCTCTGAGGCAACAGTTCCAAGTATGGTTTGTGGGAGGGGCATCGTGGGAAAGGCACTGGCTGGAATTGCATGTGCTGCATGCGACACACCATGCATAGCCCCCTGCATGGCACGTGGTGCACGTGCTCTGCCCTTTTGCAGGTAACGCCAAGGACAAGCAGTACAAGTTCGAGAAGTACATGCAGGGCACCATGCTCGACGAAACACAGTGTAGCATCAAAGGCTCACAGGTTCTGCTCGATAAGGTAAGCAGCAGTGAGTGGATAAGGGAACACTGGTCAAGCTAAGCAACGGTCAGCACATGTTTACTGAGTTCGTTTGCGGACATGACATGCAACAACCGTCGCCTTCACTTGGCAGTCGTTTGGCAACGTAAAGAAAGGGTAGAACACATGAGCTGACTGTGACAGTGGAAGGCGCATGGCTGAACAGAAGTGCCTAGCACTGTGCAATTGTGTGGGGATCTGAGACGGACATGACACCTTTTTCTTAGCCATGTCCACGATTCAACCAAACAGCTCATTTTGGTGTGCACATCTGGGACCACTCAGCGCCATGTGTGCAGCTGTGAAAGTGCCATGTAGTGATGAGGCGGACGTGTGTGCTTATTGCTGGTTTTGTCACGTGATCTGCCAAAGTAGGGTCTCTTTGTTGCACCGGGATGGTAGGCATGTGCTTGTCATTGTCTGCTGTATGATCAGTCTTCTAGTCTTGAGAAGATCAGTGAAAACACCAGACGTGGATCCTTGTGTCTCCTTTTTGCTGACTCCTGTCTTGTGATCTGTTAGTGTAACATTTAAAACACCAAGCGCGGTCTTGCAGGCGCTTGTGAGCATCAGACAGGGCGAGGAGGACTGTAGGGTCTTGGAGGCGCAGCTGCAGCAGCTGCAACAGGAGCTAGCCAAAATGCAGGACCTGGAAAAGTGGGTGCTGCTAGTGGTTTCCCAGTGCGGAGGATGTTGGAGCAGGGAAGGGTGCCTTGTATGGGCAAGGAACAGAGACAACCGCTCCAGAGCTGAAATGCCTATTACTTTTGAATCAGTTGGTGCGTTTTGGCAGCTCTTTGCAGGCATTACCGGAAATTGCAAGATTTAACATCCTGTTTGTAGGCCGCCCCGGCTTTTCAGCTTGTTCTTCGCCATCCAGCAACACCCTCAATGCACTCACAGGAAAAACCAGAGGTTTTGCACGAAAACCCACACATCACACCTAGCTCAACCTGGTCACAAGCAAACTCGGGAGATATACACAAACTCACGGCCAGTCACACCTGTACAATCATCAGCACCTTCATGCACACATTCACTCAAATGATTGTTTGGCACGTAAAACAACCGCAGGTTGCGAGAGGACCTGAACCACATTGAGAACGTTGCTGCCTGGCGACGCGTGGCTGACGAGAAGCAGGAGATGGCAGACCTGGAGCGGGCCGTGCAGGAGTGGGAGCAGCGGCTGCCGCTGCTGCAGCAGAAGGTGCAGGACGACAAGGCAGCGCTGGGAGCGGCTGAGGAGCTGGTGCAAATCAAGGTACGACCCAGGGTTGGATGGGTAGGAATTCTTCTGTGGGAAAGGGAAGGCAGAGGGAAGGCAGAGGGAAGGCACAGATGAGAAAAGCAGAGGGAAGTCACAGGGAAGACAGGGACAATTCCTTGAACAACAAGGGTTAGCGGCTGAGGGAATGGTGCAGGCCAAGGTACGTGGAAAGGCGAGGCAGAGGATCGCCTCCTCTGCTTGTTGTTAGTTGTGTTACTTCATGTATGGGACGTTGAATTGGTAGGAACTCTTATGTAGATGGGGTAAAACAGGACAGGTGGAGGCAGGGCCCGCTTGCGCCAACATAGTCTTGGGATATGCTCTGTTCGCAGCACCACATTTCTCCATTCCTGATGTCATTGACTTGTAAGGTTTAGGTATCCGGGATGGCAGGGAGCACGCAACATGCGCCAACATGCTCATCCCTGGGCACATGCCCAGCCTGCTCCTGTAAGTTGAAAGTACGAGCCTGAGTTGGATAGCGAGGAGCTCTCACGTGGGAAAGACAAGGCAGAGGAAAGGCAGAGGCTCCCTTGCGCCAACATGCTTTCTGTCCTCTCGTGATCATCATCATTATCAGCAGAAGCATGTCATGGCATGGCATGTGCCCGAAGCATCGCCAAACAAGACACGAAGTAGTTTGGTGGTGGGTTGTGGTGTGCCCACGGTCTTGCAGATGAGACCATCTCATGTCACTTGCACCTCAACTGCAGAGCGCCAGTCTTAATCGAGCGGTGGAGGAAGGCCAACAGATGCAGCACGTCCTGGGGCAGTTGAGAAACCACCACAAGAGCATCAGGCAGCACCGTGTCAACTTTGAGAAGGAGCAAAGGGACGTTGCGAACGCCTTGGAGGATTTGAGGGCGCAGAAGCAGGACTTTGAAACGCAGCTCACTGAGACGGATAACACTCAGGTAGGGACCAGGTAGCGACGGTCTGGTGCTGTGCATGGGTTCCTATGGCATGGTTCCCTGAGGCAATGGGTTCACGTACCATGACTGACGTGATTGTTTTGCACGCACATGCTCAATAGCTAGGGCACGTTTGCCGCATGCCACCCAATTCGAGCACCACACCTTGTCTGCATGCCACTGATCCCTCCATGCCATGCAAGCATGAGCGGAGTGCCCGAGGGGCCTAACGGCTAACTTGGGATCGGGCGTTGACTACTGTCCAGGATATGGGTCACAACCAGTCATGGACGAGCGGCTGCTCAAACATGGGTCTGAGGGCAACAGATCGTTGCCTGGCAATCACAGCACCAGACCTGTTCGTTTTTGTCACGTGGTCACTTCCAGGTTGACACAGAAAAGATTGCTGAGGCCAGGAGGCGCCTGGCAGAGTTTGGAGAGCTGGTAAGTGACACCCTTGCACCATCACAATCATCATGACCAGCATTGCCACCGACACGACATATCCGATCTTTCCCGTCACAAGCCCCATCAGTATGGCAGTATCTGCAGTATGCAGCATCAGGACCGGCTTTGTCACTCCTGTTGCAATCGCCTGCACCAGATCTTGTCAGGTGTGTGATTTTTATTACCGTCTACTTTTCTTGCAGATCAAGGTTCGCAATGACGCAATCATGGAACTCGACAAGGAGTTGGCTATCTTTCGCCAGAGGACAGAGTGAGTCTGTTGGTCGTTGACAGGGTTGCTGTTTGCCTGGTTTCAGGTTCAGTTTCAGATTAAGAAAGGCAGGCACGGTATGCATACGTCATGCACACCCTAAGCAAACCACCACTGTCACATCTGAAGCTAAACCAGTTATCACGTTGTTTTCATTTGCAATGCTGATTGGCATTGCTTTCGAACATTGCTACTCGGAACACTGTCTACAGACATGGGTAGGGTAGGCACAACAACCACTGGGCAACATACAGAACCAACCAACAGAAGCCAGTGATTGTTGTAACTTCTCAGTCTGTTGATTGCTTCAAGAGCTGGCGTGTTGTATTTCAGTGTGACGCACGCTATTGCACGTGCAGCGAAAATGAGCAGCAAAGTCAAGCACTGCGTGAGGAGCGAGATAACTGTACCGACAGAGCGCAACACCAAGGAGGGGAGGTAAGAGGCTGTTTGGATGTGCTGGACATGATGGCTGTGGTGGATCTGATTCGGACCCTGAGGGGTCACACTGTAATGCATGCTGTTGTCAGTGGTTTCTCGCCAATGGTTTCTCAAGTTTCCGTCGGGTTGTTGTAGGTTTAGGCACAAACGCAAGCTGTTGCTGCTGCTGCTGCTGCATCTCAAGCCAAGCCCTTGCATGTGCCTGACACGTCCTTTAAGGTGGTCAACCTGCGACAGCAGCTGGAAGGCATGCGAACTGAGACCAACCGTGCTGCGATGTTTGGAGGAGAGCAGGTGAGGTGTTTCTCTTTGTTTGTCTGATCCTTTCGTATCACGAGCCTGTAATGGGCTGTTACACCACAGAGCTTGCTCAGCGATATAGACTTTGTAACTCGAGAAAACAGACACTCACCTCGCTGTGCTAAAAAATAGACTCGCCAAGTCCCTTCGTTGGCCTGCTACCTAATGGGTCTGGGCAGGTCAAGCGACACGCAGGCCTGGGCCAGTGGTGGGCTGCCTGCTGCATTTGCAGTGCGTAATTTACACAACCAATGCCTTTCCAAAGCACAACACAGACACTGCTAAACCACATGTGTTGATGCCATGAGGAATGCGTTGATATGTTATTGTGTCCATGTGACTCCCAGCATGGATCAGCATGCATGTATGGGTTCTCTTCCGCAGTCGCATGTCGGATCACACTGCATTTACACGCATCGACTTTTGTTATCAAAGGGGGAGCGATGCACCGTCTTTCACCAGATCTTTAGCTGTGGGCCCTCGCTCATTAGCATAGCTGTTGTCGCGGCATTTGCATACTTGAGCTGCATGCTCACTCGCTCCTTCCTTGCCATGCGGTGTGCAAGGCCTGCATCGAGTGCCTGGTGCTGCCTGGTTGTGTGCAGGTTGCTCGGTTGCAGCACCTGATCTCGCAGCACCGGTTCCAGCACCCGCCCATCGGCCCAATCGGCGCCTACCTGACGCTCACCGATCCCAAGTAAACACGCTGATGCACACGTTACTGCACTCGCTGAGCAGTCCTGCCCGGACTGAAGGCCATGTAAACAACATAACAACAACAACAACAACAACAACAACACGTTACTGTGCGGCTATGCATCGAGCAGCAGATTACTGCATCCAGCGCAGCCATGCAATTGGATTGAAGCCCAGTCCTCTTTTCAAGCAAGCTCATGATCAGTGTGATAAGCATGGTGCTATGCATATGCTCCAGGTGGAACCTGGCGACAGAGGGTGTGTTGGGCAATCTCATGACGAAGTTCATCTGCTTCAACAAAGATGACCTCACCGTGATCAACAGAATGGCTAGCAAGGTGGGTGTGGTCGTGAGCAGGTGGCGGACAGAAACGTGGATAGATGGCTGACAGCGGGATTCAGGTAGGTACATAGGTAGACGGATGGGTAGAGATAATAGATAGATGGATAGATAGATGGATAGATAGGTAGATAGGTAGATAGGTAGATAGATAGATAGATAGATAGATAGACAGAGGATGCAGCGTGAGGAGAGCATGCAGTCAGACCAACGCCGTACAGAGCGGACAGGCACATAACAGAACACCAGGTGGCTTGTGACGGAAAAGATCGGATATGTCGCGTCGGTGGCAATGATGATTGTGGTGGTGCGATAGATTAAATTACTGACTGATAGATAGGTGGACAACATTTAGGCCCGAGCAGTTAGGCCCAAGCAGTCGAGCTCAACACCGTACGAGATGAACACGCACAAAAAGTAAACGTTATTGCCAGCACAGGAAGCCTGTCCTGGGATTGCTGAGAGAGCACTGACTGGGCAGCTCAGCAGGCGATGCTATGGTACTCAAAGAGGAAATACCATCTGATCCTGCTTTGTTCGCCTTGTTTTGCTTTCTTGCTGGGACGATGCTCATCCCATTCCGTGTCCTGTCACGGTTTCCCTGATGCGAAAGCTCATAGCATGTGTGTAGCGATGGTGTTTGCAGTTGAATATGAGGAACGTGGGTGCGTTTGTGGTCAAGCCCAACATGCCGCGGCACAATGTTCGCACCAACGCGCCCCAGGTGGGCCAGCAAACCATTGCATGCCAAGTTTGTACTTCATGTGGCATGAGCGTGGTCATCTTCTGCATATGTCTGCCAAAGCACGTGCCCGTATGGATAGGACACACAGTGTGCAGAAGGCTGCATGCAAGCATCAGCGTATCTGCTTCTCCCAAACAACACTGTTCATGGTTCTCCGTTCATTTCTAGCACTACTTTGTTTCTATGTGAACGTTTCCTTCTGGTGCTCAGGTTGAGTCAGGGCATGAACTCTTACCTCGCATGGCTTGTTAGCGTTCGCGCTCCCCCTTTTGTCAGGCCTCCTAATCACGGTGCAATGTCGGCAGCCTGCTTGAACAGTTGCAGTAGTAGCACTCGGAAACGGTGTGCGGGCAGGACCTGCTGGATAATGCCAGCAATGCCAGCTGTGCCGTGTGTGGAACCCGGGGCAATGCAAAAGCGTGTGCACGGGCGATTGCCATCATCAACATTGCTCATCATCCTCATCATGCGATTGCCATCAGCAACATTGCTCATCATCCCAAATATGCGATCGCCATCAGCAACATCCTCATCATGCGTTGTCGTAGTGTGTTGAACGGCATGCAGGGCTGCACCATGCTGATAGACGTGCTCCGCGTCAATCACCCGGAGCCGTCCGTCCAGGACGCCATCTTCAACACACTGGTGGACAGGGGCAGGGTGAGTCGCGCAGAGCACTTCTTGCTCGCAAGAATGCAGGAAGGCAGGGGAGGTGAATGGAGAGCCAGTCATGCAGATCTTGCCATGCCTGCTCTACTGGTGCCTTGCATTACGAGGGTCTGGGTATTCATCCTATAGCGTGTTGGCGCTTTTGATGCATAGAAAAACAGAGGTTTGCCAGTTCCTGTGAGGTTTTCAGTTCCACTAGGTGTGTAACACCGCATAACACCGCATAAGCCACGCCCTGGGAGGACAATACACTCGCACGCACGCGCACACACACACACACACAGTGTCAAAGCCAATGTCAACCGCAAAATACACGCAGTAGAACTGTGAGACACACAACAATTGTCCCAGAACTGACAAACATCTTTTCTTGCACGACAGCACACATGCAGGTAGGCAGACAAGGGCCAACACGGTACATATGAACTGGAACACTTCATTATTCGGCTAAAGTGTCGTGCACTAGCGTTACAACGCCCCACTTGCTGCCTGGCTGGTTTTCTGGCTAGCATCACGTGCTGGCTGACTGGCTGGAACATCGCATGCTGGCCGATACCTTGCACATGGACATGCTTCGTCTGTGCACTGAGCGTGACCAGCATGCCCTGCGCGTACATGCACATGCAGATAGAGAACAGCATCCTTGTGGAGGGCCAAGGCCAAGGGCGGGACTTGGCCTATAACCCGTCCTTCCGCGGCTTCAATATCGTGGAGGCGAACGGCTGGTCGTTTAGGATGCTTGGCCGGGGAACAGTGGCGACCAATCCTTACAAAGGGTGGGTTTGGATCGATGCAATGTATTGATTCGCTCAATCTGTCATTACAGCTAGCATAAGGGTACCTGAACTGGTTGTCAGCTGAGGCAGTTCTGTCGGAGTAAGCAGGCCCATTTCACTCTCCGTCGAATCGGTTTGCAATGCCGTGCATCAAGCATCCAATCACAAATCGCTTGAGGTTTTGCTTGGGGTTGTTTTTTGCTTGCCATGCCACTCCAAATGGCAGGGGGATGCATATGCATGGCAGATGAAAACGTGCAGCCGTGTTATAACTATGACCTCTACGTAAGCCTTAGTTCTGCATTTGTCATTGTGCTAGGTGGGACTAGACTAACATCAAGCCACGCTTACGTCCGTGCCCACACCATACCCATGCCAATGCATTGCCACGCTTACATCCGTGCCCACACCATACCCATGCCCATGCATTGCAGGACAAATATGCCACGCGTGGGCAGCGACATGTCAGCCATGCGCATGTACTTGGAGCAGCAGCTGCAGCATGCAGAGCGGGAGTTGGAAGGTTTGAACGCGAGGGTGCAACAGATTACTGCAGAACTGGCAGACTTGCATCAGCAATACAAGGCCTTGAACAAGGACAGCGCCAACATTGTGATCAAAAGGGTGCGTTCCTCTCCATTGCAGCGCCACCCCCAGTTACCAGGACTGGGCGTCAGACAATCAGGCTTAACTGCTTGAACATGCCAGCCGAACAAGAAAATTGCGCATCATTTGCAATGTGTTAATTGTGGTCCTTCAAAGCGAGAAACGTTCAGGCATTCGAACGTGCGTTCAGACAGTGTATCTGGAGACGTATGCTTGTTCATGATGCAAGTCAACGGCATCAAGACCCTTCTTCAATCACCATTTCACAATCAGTGCTCAGAGGCAGATTCACTATGACTGGCGATTTGACACTCAACTGGTGGCGTGTGCCTCGAAACGCTCCAAAGGAAACAATACGGCATGTTCATCCTCCACATACACTCCTGCCTAGTCGTCAGCATCATTGCATGTCATGAGCTTGATGAGATGAGATGAATGCATGCTCTAACTGCACGGCAGGTATGCGCTTTTTGCGGCAGATTGCCATGCAACGAGCGTGCCACACTGGCATACCGTCAAAGTTTCCCCTGTTCGCACGTTGCCTTCTCTAACCTGGCTGCAGAAAAATCTCCGAGCCGCCCTCCAGGACATAGAACGGCAGCAGGCGCATGTGGCTGCTGGGACTGTGGACCAGGATGCTAGCGAGGAGGAGCAACGCATCAACGCCGCCACGCAGATGATCACACGATGCCACCTGGACATAGCAGAGGCAGAGGTAGGCCACAGACGTACGAACGTACAAAACTAAACTAGCACCACTGGAGCTGCCACCAGTCACGACAGTACGGACATGAAAACTCATGTCTGGCCTTGTGCAGTTGCTTAATGTTACGGTTAAAACCGTTGTGGCACGTGCAGGCTGAGCTGGCTAGGCTGACCCAGGAGCTGGAGCAGGCAAGGGCGAAGGAGGCGGAGGCAGCACAGGCACTGCAGGACAAGATGTAAGTGCAGACACACTGAAGCCTGCGTATTGAGGCTGCATCTTGGTGCTGGTTCCTGTCCTCCGGCCTAGTGTGACATTGCATTTGTGGGACGCTCCTTTCGATGAGGAGTGCACGGCCTGTTTGTTTTGACGGTGCACAAAATTTTCCATGCAATTACTCCTGCCAGGCTTCGTCGATCTGCTGTGGGTGTTGAAGTGTTATTTGGATTGACAGCTGTGCCAACAGGACACGGCGCTTGTCACGTTTGTCTGGTTCATCCTTGCAACACCCAGAGCTGCCATCCTAATGATTGCCACCAGTGGCACCAGTGGCTCTGGATGTAGCACCAGCCAACCTGCGCTCTATAAGTGCAATGTGAGGTAGAACAAAAGCAGTGTATTCAGCCTGAGCGCCTGTCTGCCCGATTCATTAGAGGCCGTTCCCAGTGTACATTGCTCACTCCACGTTGCTCACTCCATGGCTTAGTACTTCGTGCTGCAGATGATGAATTCATCTCACACACTTGTCATGTGTGATGGCGCAGGGCAAGCAGCATGCAAGAGAACTACCTGACAGAGCTGAACCAGGAGATTCACCAACTGGGTGCCAAGGTTGAGGCAGCCAAGAAAACCCTGCTTCACAGCAAGGAGAACTTGGCAGCCGCGGAAGTGGAGCGGCGGCAGAAGAAGGAGAAACTGACGCAGATGGAGGCAGATCATCCAAAAACGTTGGACACTGCTGAACTGGTACGCACATGAAAACCAGCGGTTCTTAACGGACCAAGTCTCAAGGGTATGAGTGTTGGGGTCGATGCACGGGTGTTGTGGAGTGGCTTGAGACATGATTTGAAAATGTCAAGGCTTTTGGACACGGTCCAGGACTGCAGTGGTCCCTGGACTGGATAGGCGGGCTGTGTCGTGGGGCCCAGGTAGCTGTAAGACGTTACGTAGGTCAGCGCTAAAGGCGTGCGAAGCCACGACATACATGATTCTTCATCCTCCAGTGTTTGCCCACACAGCAGTACTCAGCGGCTGCTTTCTCGGTCTAAAACAATACATGCGCTTTGTATGGGTAAGATTCCATGCGTAGACAATCTAGGTCAATGGCATGGCCTACCTATTCTATGGCTAGCTAGACTGACTCTCAACGAACCGTGTGTGTTCGCGTGCAGTTCTGCACCCCTGAGGCGTGCGAGCAGTCGAGAGTGATTGTGCGCCAATATCTCCAAAGAAAGGTGCGTTGCCATCCATGAGGATGCTTGCGCAACTCGAGATCGGGCTTGCACAGATTCACGCCACTCATTGTCAGGTGTGGCGGTAGATGCTCACACCATAATCATTCTCCTCCAGTGCACAGCTTGCTAGCTGTCACGCTGTCGGCTCCTGTTGCCTTAAGGTGAGGTTGCATTGTTGTACTCTTTACTCACCAGCAGGCTTGGCTGCAATCAACTGTCAGCAGCCCATAAGTGGTGAGGCACGATGCCATGGCCGTCATCACCCCTGCGGATCCACAGAGATGGCCATGCTATTGAGAGACGTGTATTGTCTTAAATCCAAACCCATCGGTGCTATGATCTGCGAGTGCCTTGTAAGGATGATGGCGGTGGTGATGATGATGTTGTGTTGCCTGGCACGTGCAGTACGCTGCTCAGCCACGTGGCCAGGGCCGGTCCAAGCGCAAGCAGCTAGCGAGCACCGGAGGTGGCAGCAGCGGGGCGCAGGCAGACGATGAGGAGGAGCAGGCCTGGATAGAGGCGGCAATGACATACGACGTAAGCTGCACGTCCTGTGGCAGGGCACAACCGTTTTGCTTGGTGCTGATCTCCGGGCAGTTGGCGTTTGCTAACCACGTGCACCTTTCACATTAACGCTTCGTTGTGTCTGGTTCACTGGTCAACGCTTGCACAGCCTCTGATGTCAGCTCTGTAGCGGGTACTAGGTTTGTCCACTTCAAATCTGGCCTGAACACACTCACTCACTCCGTGTGAGGTTGTTATTGTAGCACGTGAGCACTGTTTTGGGTGCGTTTTTCTTTCCGTTTCAGGCTTTGGAGACCCAAGGCCGGGCCATCACCAGTGAACTGGAAGCAGCGGAGCGGTCAGCTGGCGGCAACAAAGATGAGCTGGAAATAGAAGTGGAAAAACATAGCAAACGGGTGAGCGATACACACCATGCATGGCTCTACCAGCTTTGCTGTGATTGCATTGCTGGAATCCCGTGCATGCACAGCACGGCGACGTATGTGTGTGTATGGTTGCATGAATATGGTTTCCTGGGAAGAGTGTACGCAGCGCTATGAGAACATTGCCGGTTGTTGATACAGTCTGACTGGGAACACCCTTTGAGTTATTTATTCATCAGGTGACTGTGAAGTTATACACTGACTGCACATGGCTGCTCTAATAGACTGGCATGGGTGAGGGGGCACGTGCTTGGTTGTCCGCTTGCAACTTACTGGTCTGCCAGCCCCTCTAAACCTCCTTTCTCAGCTTAGTAGTCCCTCTTTTCCACGTACTCCTTTTCACGTACTCCTTTTCGCGTACTCTTTTCCTTGCCCCTCTTGTCTCACACTTGTGTACACGTACCTCGGCCTCTGCCTTCAGTGCATCAAGAAGCGGGCCCTGCAGGACCTGGTGTCCAGCAACGTCAGGAACCTACGCTCCAGCTACAATCAACGAGCCCGCAAGTTCGATACAATGCAGACCCTGGTGCGGACGAACTGCAACAGGGCCTTCGCCAAGCTCATGGTGGGTCAGGCAGGGCTGGGGTCAGGGCAAGCTGGCTTGAGGCCGTCATCCTGTACTTGTTAAAAGTATAATTAGTATCCCAGAACAGTGGGAGCCGTGATGGGACATGTCCAGTCCACAGTGTTCCACTGTCCCTTTAGGCACAGTTCGTGTGAGTCACAAATCGCGTGCACACCCCCTACAAGATGCAGGCGAAACACAAGTCCAGGGGGCTGGCGAGATATTAATACGAAATCTGAACCCACGTCGGAACACCTGGCTGTATCGTTACTATGTTGATATGTTCTGCAACTCATGCTGGCGTATGGACTGAACCATGCTGTGTTCAGCTGACCCATGTTAGCTGCAGCACCGTGGGTTGAACCATGAAAAGCCATGTAATGATGATGATGATGATGATGATGATGATGATGCTGTGTTCGGTTTGCAGAAGCGTCGTGGTCACATTGGGGAGCTGGTGGTTGACTACGTAAACAGCACCTTGTCAGTCAAGGTCAAGGTCAATCACGACAAGGACCCCAAGACAAAATGGGTGGAAGACCTCAAACAGCTATCAGGTAAGGAGGGGGTGAATGTGCGAGCAGGTAGGAGAGTCTGAGCAGGTGTTAAGCCGTGCAATCAATCAAGAGAACAGGTGTGTGTTCTCTCTTCTACCTTAACAATGCGGTGTATTGATGATGATAATGACATGAGTTGTCGCTCCTTTGCCAGCGTCTTTTGTGGGTGCACGTCCTGCCTATCTCTAACCCTCAACGCGTGTCCTCATTGTTATGCTTGTTGCCTCAGGCGGCGAGCGGTCCTACACCACTGTGTGCCTGCTGCTGGCCATGGCCGAATACTGCGAGTTCCCCTTCCACTGCCTGGATGAATACGACGTGAGACTCAGAACAGGGGAAAAGGGGCTTAAGGACGGGAAGGGGTGGTGGCAGGAGGGGCGAGAGGGCTGGGTCAAGGACGGAGCCAGGACAGGACAGGACAGGAACACGGCCTTTTCAAAGCACTGCTGAAAACCAATGTAGCTTGTGCCGGCTGGTTTAGCTAAATGGCAATCAGGCTGCTTACAACAGCTGCAGGCTTATCCATGAGATCACTAGTTGTACTATTTCCACAGTTGTTGGCTGATATATCTACACCCGGGATGCTATGCACCTTGGTGTTAGGCAGACACGTGCTCTGGCCTGTGCAGAGTGCACGTGTGCCTGGCTTGCCCATGTGCTGCTCTGCCTAATCCACGTGTCCATGTCTGGCCCACGTGTTGATGTTTGACCCATGTGCTCGTGCCTCACCCACGTGGTCCTGCCCTGACCCACGTGTGTCAGGTGTTCATGGACGCCATCATCCGGCGCATTGCCACTGAGAGGCTCCTGGCTTTTGGAGCCGATCACAAGAACCGACAGATCATTCTTCTCACACCCCAGGTTAGCGCTGCTTACTGTGAACATATCAGCAGCAGCATTGAGCAATGAATGCGTGGTGAATGAACTTAAAGGTATCATCAAATGCAATACCTTGCCAAGTCAAGATAGCACGAAACATAGGAGGTATGAGACTCTAAAGGGAGGAAGGTTGGTTGGAGCAATCGTAGGGTGAATTGGTGATGCTCCGTACCCATGTCCAAGGTGTGTGCTGGCGATGTGTGCATGCACATGGTGCAGGACATCAGCATGGTGAATGAGGCTAAGCAGCAGGTGGAGAAGGACAGCAAGCAGGGCGCCTTCCCCGAGGACTTCATCAAGACACTACACATGAGGCCCGCACGACCAGCCAACCAATGATAGGCTTGAGCTAATCCTACTCCATTACACAAGGACATGTTACTAGACACAGACTCCCTTACTAGACGCACACATCATGCGGCGGCGGTCAAACGGGTGCGGACACGGCGGCGGCTTGCTCCTTCCTCGTCTCCCTCCCTGCTGTCATCCTCAGCATGCCAGAATTCCACTCGGTCCTCCTCCCCGCTCTCGCTGCATGCATCACGTATGAGTAAGGCGAAGCCTCACCTCGCTGCTCTGTGTAGGCAAGCTGTTTGCATGATTTAGGCCCATTTCAGACAAGTTTTGAACGAAACCATCAGCACAACAGTGCAGGCTAGCATTCACATGGACTAGGCCGCCTGATTTAAACTGCGGCTCATGAATACGGACCTGAATACGGACTCATGTCAGATGGACTTGCACCACTTGAGCGTTTCTGGAGGTACAGCCTAGCATAGCATTGTCAGCAGCTGGGGCACAGCACCCTGTATCTGCTCGCTGAGAACAACTGGCTTGCCGGGTTGCTGCTCATCAAGCAGCACCCTGCAGTGAGCATGTTAGCACTTATGTTATGTACTTTGCACCAGCCACTGGGGCCTAGATACCTTGCTGTGAATGGTGTGCTGAAGGCCCCTCTAGACGGTGTTCAATTGATTTTCGGGCGTGGCAGCATTGACAGCATGTAGAGCAGTCGACCTCGGTGCTAACTAGACCTGTACCTAATCGAGCACGTTGTTTTTGTGGGGCAAAGCACAACGTGTGGCGCCTCTCAGTTTACTGAATCGTGTGCTGAATCCCTTTTAGGGCTTGATTGTGTGTTGTGAGTCGAGCGACCCGCTGAAACGGGCGTTGGAAAATGTACGCAATGCGCGCACCAAGCGTACTGTTGCTGGACTTACATATCCTGCGGCATGCTGTTGTGTAGAACTACAGCTGTCCGGGCATAGGGTGGGCGCCCAACTTTAGCGCCCTTGTTCAGCGGAAGTCACGGAACAGAGGAGGGAAAAATGAACAGCCTTGTTCAGAACTACCTGAAGATATCCTCTGACATTGGAGGCAATGGAGCCGGAGCCAACCCGATACCGGAGCTGCTTTCTTGCCTGTGGGTTCCCTTTCAGCGCTGCAGCCAGGACTAGCACTTACAGCTGAATTGTATGCATTCGCCCTGAAATTACACGAAATGGCTCGGCAAGCTTGACGCGGCCAAAGTTGCGCCCACAACTTTACATGTCGATGCAGAAGCGCTGGCATCAAAACATGCAGCATCAGCAGCGCCAACGAAATGCTTTCAGATGGCCAGGTCATCGCCCTATGTGCGGTGCTGCCTCTTTCGCCCATCGAAGAGCTGACATTTCACGACCTGACGCTGGTGCGCATTCCATCGCATGCGCTCCACGCAGCTGCCAGCATGGGCAGAAAGCATGAACATGGGCTGCTATTCTTGCCCCATGCGAGCTCGTGCGATGTCAAAATCATATCAGTGTCATGTCATGCACATACAAGGCCACGCGTTCCACAGGACGCCCATTTCCCTGCATTTGCCAGCTGTATGCAACAGTGGCAGACAGCCTTCTCTGCATGAAGCATGACCTGGCACCACCATTACACATAATCCATGCTGCAGTTCCATACTCGCCCTGTGCATTACATGGCATGCAGAACATCAACAGCTGGGTGGCCATTGCGGATGCTGCCTCCAAGTGCCGGCCTCTGCAGAAGCTTTGCCTTAAGGACTGCAGATTCAAAGAAGGTGGGTGGTTGGCAGTTGACAGCTGCATGCAGGTTATCACATGGCGGTCATCAGGCGCTGCATGCAGCGTCAAGAATCTGAACTCAGGCATTGCACATGCCCTCACCACATTCACTTGCAATGCTCCACAGACCTTCATGGGGTAACATGCATGGAGCATGGCTACGGGAATACAACTGATGGACAGCCTTGCACTCAGCATGCAAGGCCAGGGCATGCCACAAGGATGGCCTGTATTACCTGGCATGCTGATCAGTGCAGAAGTCACGGTTGCAGGACTCTACTCATGCGACAGGCTGCCAGGCCACCACCAACAGAGGCGTACAGAGGAACATAATAAGACAGGCATGGCTAGATGGCAAGTTTGATGTTGCATGGTGCAGTTTCAATCCTTGCATTGTGCTGTGGCAGGCCAAGGTGTGGATACCTTTGCACGCGCCGTGGGACGGTGCCAGGTTATGACGCTGGACATTTCTAACTGCAAACTGGTGAGTGCATGGGCTCATGGATGCATGGGTGCACGATTGCATGGATGCTTGGACTCAGGAATGGGGGTTCATGGGTGGAGCGCAAGCCAGCATCAGCACGGCCAGGGATAGGACAAGCTGGCTTGATAGTCCTTGCCTGTCCCGCACTGAATTCACCGGTTCACCCGGTGCTAGAAAAGACATACGGTGCCCGGTGCTGGAAAAGACACACGGTGCCCGGTGCTGGAAAAGACACACGGTGCCCGGTGCTGGAAAAGAC